>PVIR01005299.1:0-72992 GCA_004026965.1 Petromus typicus
GTCCCACTGTGACACGCATTGTCTCTGGACAGTCATACCAGCAGCTTCTTCAATGAGAAAGCCTTGCTCAACCCTGTCTGCCCAGAAAGCTTGCTCTTGCCCTGTCTTATGCTCTTGCATTTCCTGTGGGGTGAAACCTTCCCCCAGGAAGGGCTGTCAGCACTACCACTGGGCCCCATAGAGCCCTCCACATCCCCTTTCTCGGATATTCTGCTCCTGTTGCCGAAGTTGTCCATGCGCCCCTGTCCTGCCCCCAGCTGTGAGGCACTCCAGCAAAGTACTTGGTCTGGATTTGTTCCCAGCATCCAGTCTGGGTCCCAACACCAAGAGGATATGAGATGTGTTTGTTGAATGACTGATGGATCAAATACTATAGAACAGGAGCAGTAGGCAACTTTGGAAGGAGTAAGCATGCCACATAGAGAGGAGACCAAGTTGAGCCTGTGAAACAAACTGGCCAGGAATGGGAGAACTGTAGGGGAGGTGGATCAGCCAGAACAGCACCTTAGAGCCTTTAAAATGCAGCTCAATACGGTCAGCAAGCCGGAGCCTCAGAATGTGTGTTTCTAGCAAGCCCTCAGCTGCCGTGGTACACAAACCTTGCTTCTGATGCCTGGCCTGAGATGCTGAGGTAACCGGCTCACTGGGCCTCCTGTCCAGGCCAATATCAGGTCAGAGCAGGGGTCTGGGTGCTGCCAGGCTGAGTTCACACCTCCCCGCCCTCCTGAGCACTCACCACTTGTTCGTCCAGTGTAAGCAGCGTGCGTGGCACCTTGGGGGATGCTGAGCCTAGACGCAGGCATGAAGGGCTCAGCCTCGGCGCCACGTGTTCCAGAAGCTTCCTTGGAGACAGGCCACGTGGGGGCCCAGGAGGCAGTGCGTCCTCTGAGATGGTGCCTCGGAGGGTCCGGAGCTGAGGAAGAGTGGAGTGGCGCTGTGCATCCATACGGTGTTCACAGAAGGGAGCCCCCGGCCTTACCCCATGACTCTGGCCCACCTGTGTGGTCCGCACGATGACACGGTAGCTGTTCACAGTGCCCCCTCCACTGCCCTCCTTCTCCTCCCGGCGCAGGCTCACTGCCACTGGACCCAGCTCTTCATCTACCCCGAAAAAGTTCTGATGTTCTGGGGGGAGGGAAGGAGGTGGATCTCACGCTCAGGAACCCACCACCGAGTCCCTCCCCCAGCCCTGGCTTAGCAAGTGTGGGCCCTGGGTAAGTCCTGCCTCTCTGCAGCCTCACCCACACTGTACCTGCTGGGCCCAGGCAACCAACGTGTGGTTGCTGTCACGGTTAGATTCTGCCCAACGCTGCCTGTGATACTCATAGTTTCCATTCTAAGGGCCCCAGCCCTCATTACACTGCGATGGTGAGAACAAGATTTCTGAGTCTAGGGCTTTCAGGCCTAAGTTTTCACCTCTGTACAGGAAATCTTCTGAATATGAGGATAAACCAGGAGGCAGATGTCCAGCCCCGACCGGAGGGAATGGCCCGGGCTTGGCGTTTGAGGGGCAGTGAGAAGTGGATCCAGCAGAAACCTGGCTTAGCTCCTTCCTATAGCCAAGTCACCTTACAATAAAAGGACAGCTCATGTACTCTGCTGTGTGCACCACAGGTGACAAGGACCTCTGGCCCAGACCTCTTCCTGCTGTTCTCTGGGCCTGCCCGTGCTTACCTTTGCCATAGAAGTATTTGCGGTAGTAGCCAGCACCTAGGTCTGCATGCTCCAAGCTATAGGCTGAGGTCCGGTTCTGCGGCTCTTCCAGGATGGACACAGCCGCATTGGGAAGTGCAGGGGGGACAGGCGGGGACACTGGTCCACCCAGGCCTCGCTCAGCCTCACCTCCAAGCTCACTCACAAAGCCAGGTGCCGCAAGCAGCAGATCTGAGTCGGCAGCCTGGTCCTCGGCTGAGGCTGGAGTCGCAGAGCTGGCCTCCATGTGGCCCCGCGGTCCCCGTGGTTGTGGAGCCCAGTCAAAGAGCAGGCTCTGCATGTCATAGTGAGCAAACCACCGGGGCTCCAGCACGGGTGGGAAGGTGGGCTCTGGCTCCTCAGCAGGTAGCCCCAGCAAAGCCAATGGGTCAGTGAAGAGCCGGGTGGGGGCTGCAGCAGGATGGCTGGCATCCTCATGGCTGTGGGCCCGGGCTCGGGGACTGGCTGGCGTGGGAGGCCGGGCCTCGCCGGCATCGCTGCCACTACGCAGGAGTGGGCTCCGGGCTGGCCTTGGCTCAAAAGTGTGTGGTGTCAATGGGGGCCGGGCTGGCTGGCGCAGCTTGCGGGCGAAGAGGTCATCGGTGGGTGCAGGGGCCATGCCCTGCCGCGGGCTCCCCACACCACCAGCCCACATGGGCATACTCCGTGGGCCTGGCTCTCTGGGGGCTGGGCCTCATTAGCAGACACCGGTGTTTGGTGACCAGCCAGTAGGCTGAGGTTGCGGCAGTGGTTCCTGCCCTGAAGGAGAAGGGGGCTGCTCAGAGGGGCCTGAGGAGAAAACAGGAACCCAGGCCCCCAACCTGGTCCTCCACCACCCTGGCTGGCTTCCGGCCCCCTCTGAGACCATCAAAGCTGCTTCCGCTTTCCTGGCCACTTCCTTGTCTGCTTAGGGGTGAGGTTTCCAGCCCCCTCCCTGGCTTGGTTTCGGCAAGGTTAGGGCCTGGATATGGGGCTTTGGCCTGGAATGTCCCAGAATCTGTGTAGCCAAGTTACCATCTAAATACCTTGTCTGTGGTCTTGGGCCCAGAGTGAGGATCTCCACCAAGGCCTAGCCCACATGGACAGACAATTCTTTCTGGTTGGGACGGGAAACCTCGGGGGCCAGTGCTGTCTGGGTCCTGCTCAATTGACAAAGGGAGGACGTCCTGTCCCTAGAGACTTTCCTCCCTGCACCTCCCACTTCCTCCTGGGTCCCAAAGAAGCTGAGCACCCAGAGGCCTGCTGCCAATGCTCTAGCCCCATACTATAAGGGCACAGGGTCTCTCAGGAGTGGCCGTAGAGCAGTAGGAATGACAAGAAGACTTCCTTCAACACAGGAAATGGCCCCAACTTGGCCCAGCCCCCTGCCTAGCCCCCATATCCTGAGGAAGATGCTGGGGTTACACTAATTCAGCCATGGGACCCAAGTCACCCTGGCCTGAAGGACAGAAATGCACCCACCCACTTGCAGGTTCTGTACCCGGCCTGGGTAAAGAGAAGGGGTCATGCTGACTGGGTCCCTTTGTTGGAATCAGGACCCATGGGGATCACTGTCTACCTGGTCTCACTGATGTGGACAGGGACTTCTGGACCCTTTGTGACAGGTCAAACATATCCTAAAAGGTAATGTTTTTGGCCAAAGCAATTCCACATTAGAGCTAGGATTTGAACTTGGGTCTATACATCTCCAGGGCCCTAACAGAGCTTCCTCTGCTCACTCCAGTCCCTGGCTACGCTGTGTGCGGAGGTGTGGGGTAGCGGGGGATGGGCTGAGGTTCACAGTCTCACAGGATGTAAGACTCAGACACCCTAGGCCCTAGGGACCTGCTGAGCACGGAAATGTGGCAAGGCCAGAGGCAGGTGTAAAGGAGGTGTGAGAAAATGAGCGAGAACCGCCCCCAGGTGACCCTCAACAGGGGTGGCAGCTAGGGCAGGGGCCTAGGAACCCTGAGTGGGGGGTGCAGGCAGCTCCTGGTGGGTCTTGGCACATAGTGTGGGAGGAGGGGCTACATGCAGCCCTCAGCTGCGCCTCTGGAACCAAACAAGGACATGCCTCCAAAGCTGGGAGGCCTCCTGGGTCGCTTTCTTCTAGGACAAGGTCTGATGTTGACCTTGAGCCTCTATTTTCTCATCTCTAAAAAGGGGTTAATTATTCCAGCTCCTTCCCAGGGCTACTGGGAGACTGCAACAGCCATCTATGTGCATGGCAGTCAGGCTCCCTGTGCCATGCCCTAGGCACCCTCGTGCAGACTCAGGGCTGGCATGAGGTGTGGGGGGAGGAAGGAAGGCAGGGCGGAGGAGTCTGTGCGGCCTGTCCACGCGGGCCAAGCTCTGCGTACGCCTGAGTGAGAGCCCTGCAGACACGTGCCGCTCACAGGCTGCTTCTGCCTCTGTCCTAGTGCCTGGCTCTGGCCCTGCATTGGGGGTGTTCATAGGCTCTGCCCCCTATTCCACAACTTCACACAGGGTCCATTGAGGCCGGGACATTCCTCGCAGCCTATGTCACTGAGGGGGAAGGGGCAGCCCCGCCCCCACAGATCCGGAAGGCCTGGCTGCCCCAAGAGGAGGCGCTGGAAGCTTCCCAGCACATCTGGAGGTCATGACCCCATTCCTGCTGCCAGGGGGCGCGACAGATGTTTCCTCCCTGTCCAGGCCTGAGACTGGGAGACAGTGTGCAAAGGCGAGGGAGGACGCCGCCAAGGAAGAGGAACCCCCGATGGGGGAGCCCATGCACTGGGCATCAGGGGCAACCGCCCGAGCTCCCGACAGCAACTGGGAGCCACTGCGTTCACTCACTGGCCCAAGGGCCGGCTGAGGCCGTCACGCAGAAGGAGTAGTAGCTGTCGGTGGAGGCAGAGGACTGGGCATGCAGACTCGGGGCTGAGCTGAAGCCAGAGGGAGACTGGAGTGTGCCGGCAAAGGGGCCAAGAAGTCCGTGCTCCCACCCATACCCCACGGCCAGGCCACCTTTTATCCTGTCTGGCAGACCCCTGCGCCTCCCGTCCCCAGCTCCCGCCAATACCTCCCGGGGCTCCCGCTCGGCCGCAACTGCCTCCCGCGCCGGTCCCGCTGCCTGCCTGCTCTCCGGCTACCACTCCCGGCGCCGGCTGCCTGGGGTGGGGCCAGGCGGGGGCGGGGCCAGGCGAGGGGCGGGGTCGGGGTCGGGCAGAAGCTGGCTGCAGCGGGAAGCAAGCAGGCGGGGACGCCGGTCCGTCAGCCCTGCACGCAGCTGGAGCACAAGCCCAACCACGACTAGCTGTCCGGCCTTCAGCCGTTCTTCTGACTCACCCCGTATCCACGCTACATAAGGGGCACAAGCTTACCTGCCTTCTACACAAGCTGGGAGCGCTGGAGGCGGCCACCGACTGCAGGGCTCCTGCCTGCCACACAGCAAGGGCTCAGGCCCGGGGACTCTTTATACATTGGACCCAGGGGAACAGCTATACCCCCTTTAAAAAAACAACTGGGAGGTCCGGGGATTCAGCTCAGTGGTTCTGGCGCAAGGGCCCGGGTTCGATCCCCAGTAACCACATACAACACTGGGTGTTGAGACTCAAGCCCAGCAGCAATCATACCACAGTGCCAGGCATGGTGGCTCACACCTGTAATCCCAGCACTCAGGAGGCAGAGGCAGGAGGATTGCTGTGATGTGAGTTTGAGGCTGAGCTCAGGGCCAGCCTGAACTACAAATGGAGACCCTGTGTCAAAAAAACCAAAACACAACACTGGGATTTAAACCCAGGACTCTCATACTGAATGGTCCTTATTTACTTATTGAACCAAGGTCTTGCTAAGCTGCCTAGAACAGGATCCAACCGAAGATCCTCCTGCCTCAGTTTCCTAGAGAGCTGAGATTACAGGTGTGTGCCACTACAACCAGCAACAAGAGACCTAATGTGGGGCACAAACCTCATTTATTCCTAAAACACCCTATACAGGAGTCACTGCCTCTTTAAGAGCAACTGAGGTTCAGAGAAAGGTTCTGGCTAAGACCAAAGCTGATAAATGCAGGAGTCTCAATTTCCAGGGCTGGAAATTCTGAAGCAGTGGTGGCGAACCTAGGACACACATGCTGCCATGGGCTGTTTTATCAATAAAAACTCCAAAAGGTTCACCATCACTGTTCTAAACTATACATACAGGAGTAGAAAACAACAATGTGACCTTCACATCAAGTCTTGACAAGGGAATGGGCTTGTAGGAAGGGGACCATCTGGTCCCTCCCTTCCTCTGACTTACCTGCATCCCCCCTCAGCCCTACAGCCCTCAATCCCACAACCTGGTGATCACCCAAGGGTCACTTTGCCACCTCTACTACCCTGTGACTTCCTCCCAGACAGAAGAAACTATCAACCAAAATCAAAAATAGTGTTATTAATTCTGGTGTCTTTGACGCACAAAGAAAAAAAAGGGAAAGAAAAGAAAAAAAATCAAAGAAAGAAAAGAAAAGGACAGAAGAAAAGAAAGAAACCCTTGCCACATTTCAAGCCCCAGGTCCAGGCCTGGGGGACCAGCTCTGCAGGCAGTGCAGACCCAGGGCTGAGTCAGTCCTGGCCGTAGGCTCCAAGCGGGACCAGCCCATGGGTTTGGCTCTCAGGGCCTGGCTGGGAGGCTATCTGCCTCATTTTGGGGTACCCAGGCCGGGTATTAGGGGTGAGAGATCAGGGGTCAAGACTGAAGTCTGGGCCATTCAGCTTCGGTCTCTGGCTGAGACAGCCAGAGGTCAGGATTCAGACAAACCAAAGCCACTCAGGTCCATGGTCCACAGAGCCAGAATTGACCAAGGGGATCTGAGTTACTGATCTTCGAATGGAATCCGGGGGCACAGGGCCATCAGTACTGGTGCTCCAACAAGGGCTGGGCAGCGGGGCTCTCCCGTTCCTCCACAGGGACAGGCCAGTCACCAGGAGCCCCAGTGGGGGTGCCACTCTCAGCAGCACTGCTGTCCAAGCAGGGAATGTCTTGGGCTACTCTAGGAGGTGAGGTCTCGGAGCTTACGTCAGGGCTGAGGCTGAGGTCCAGAGGGGCCTGAGGAAGAGAGACAGGTTGGCAGGCAGGCAGCCCTGAGCCTCTTCAGACCTGTCTTTCCCACATGCGCCTTACCTGAGTTTTAGGGGTGCCTCCTTTGGGGCTCCCTGAGGCTGGTTCTCCATCGGATCCTCCCAGCCCTTTTCGACCTCCTAGACTCCACTTCCCACTGGGCCCCTCAGAACTGAGGAGACCTGGGCCAGGGGTCCGGGAGGGCCGAGGAGCCTCGGTGGGAGCAGGTGAGGCAGGGGGTGGTCCTGGGAGCCGAGGGGGAGGCCACTGCAGCAGTGGAGGGGGCCGTCCGTCACCAGAGCTGCTCAGGGAGGGTCGTGGCCCCCAGCCAGGGCCTGGAGGGACAGGCTGGTCGCCACTGCCTGGAAGAGACAGATAAGGGAGCGGAGACCTCAGCTGGGCTGTTGTTGTTGTCCCCACTAAGTCAGCCTTGCCTTGCCCACTCACCTGCTGTGTTCTCAGGTGTGGGGTGTGCCAAAGGGGGGTTATTGCTGAGAGAGGTCAAGCCGCCACCCCCACCGCAGTCTGAGTCATCCACATTCCCGCCACTATTGCAGCCAGCCCCACAGCCCTTATGAAGCCTGGGTGAAAAGGTAGAGAAGGGGTACAGATGGGGAGACAAGACTGAAGACAGAGACCTAATAAAGACAAGTCCCCAGGACAAGTCATCCAACATCTCCGGGCCCCAGGGTCCTCATCTCTGAGACTTTGTCATCTTCCAGGGTAAAGGCCACTGTCAGCTCCAGGGAAAAGATGACACCTCTAGAGGAAGTCAGCTATGGGAGAGGCTAACTTCCCTCCCCTGGGGGTTCAAAGCTGGGTTTCATCACTCCTTCACTCTGGTGGGTAGGAGGGAACTGCTTCCTCCCTCTACACTCCGGCAGCCCTCCCTGGAAGCCCAGGACACCTCGATGGGTCTTCATGGCTGGAAGCAGCAGTCCGGGCTTCCTTACCTCTCCCAGCTGCGCAGGAGCCAGCGGGCAATGGCGCCCAGGCTGACGGGGCCACCCCATAGCGCCCGCAGTTGGGGGTGGCTGCCAGCCAATGAGGTGGTGAGGGGTGACACATAGATGGGGTAGCCCAGTGGCTGGTCACAGGAGGAGTTGATCATGTTGCGGAGCGCTTGCTTGGCGTTCTGGATGCTGCCACGCTCAGGGTTACGGTTGCGAAGGAACACGAGCTCCTGCTGCTGCCCAGCCCACAGGCCACGCACACACTCCCGGTTTACCTGCAGGGCCACACTGCAGTCAGGGCCAGCACCAGGACGAGGGGTGGAATAGAGGCTGGGGACGGGGCCTGTTCTACCTTGATCACTCGGAAGCTGAGGTGGCGCCGGTTGAGCATGATGATCTTGTACTCGTCGGAGGCATCGTCCAAGACATGGCGTAGTGCCAGCAGGGAGGGTGTGTTGCTGAGGATGGCGCTCCGCCAGGCTGGGTCGCCTTCATGGGAGATGACAAGCCGCTCCTCGTTGGCTGCAATGGCATCATACAGGGCTGCAGGTTCCTCATATTCATCTGGGGATGTGAAGTGGTCCTGGGTGGGGGAGGATGGAGGCCAGCGGTCAGGGGCCCTGCTCCACAAAAAGGCTTCACGCCCAGCTGTGCATAGGGCCGGGCACACAACTCCTCACCTGGTGAAGCTTGAGAGCCATGCGAACCCCAGGTGCCACTACACGGTGCAGAAGGTCCATGTCAGCAAAGACCCACTCGTCCCGTGGAGATGTAATACGGAAGTCCCCCTTGAACAGGGCATGTAGGCCATAGAGAAAGGGCTCCAGGCTGCAGGAAGAGGGAGGGGGTGGTGAGCAAAGAAAGGGGCCCGGCTCATGTGCTGGGCCTTCCTCACGCTGGTCTCTTCATCATGCCAAGGAACCAACATCCCTCACACAGCAGAGGAGCAGGCAGAGGCAGGACTGGGGAAGGCTCTGTCCACATGGATGAGCCGAACACTAGGAAGTATCCAGTGGATTTCAGATACACAGAGCTCTCCACAGGAGGGGCAAAGACTGAAGAGTGGACAGCAGTGCCCCCAGTCAGACGTGGGCACTCACCTGGCAGACATGCTGTGTGAGGCTGTCCCTAGGGCTCGGCGGCCCAGCACACAGAGGCCAAAACACAGCGTCACCAGTGGCGAGTTCCAATCCTGGTCCACGGGCTATGGGCACAAGGACCCCCGTCCCCAGAGCCCAGTTTAGACCTGGGACTGGGACCCTGGGGTGGGGGCAAGGGCCAGGCCATCAAAGTCTCAGGATAAGGGAAAGAGGGGAGAAAATAAGCCCAGGTCCCAAGAATGCTGGTAGGGTAGTCCCAGGGTAGTTGTGGCCCAACCTGGCTGCGCCGGGAGGCACAGTACTGGATCCACTCAAGGTGTACAGCACAGAAGGAAGGCAGCGAGAGGCCGGAGAGGCGAAGGTCATAATCCTCGTCCACACTCAGTGAGAAGGTGGGGTCTGAGTCGGCATACCCGGGGGCCCGTACAGGCCGCAGGGCAGCCGCGATGCCTTCGTGGCTCAGCCAGGCCTCCAGCTTGGGGGAGCAGCTGACATAGTAGATGATACTCTGGAAGAGGAGGGTGAGGGATCAGGTACAGCAGAGCCAGGCTGCCCCAGCCCTTGGTACTGGGACAGAGGGTAGCAGTGTCCCAACCTAGGGTGACGTATGACGCCCACCACCTACAGCCCAGCTCAGTTCCATGGCCAAGTGGGAAGCAGACTCCCCTGCTGTGGGCCAGGAGGAGTGAGGAACCCAACAGGAAATGGCCCTGCTTACAGAGGCGCCCTGGAGGGTCCTGAACCTCCAGATGGAAGGTGCTTGCAGGTAGCATCTGCTTGCTTCCTCCTGATGGCCTAAGAATTGGCGCCAGTCATAAGGGAAATCAAGACTGACATCACACAGCAGGGCAGACTGAGCTGAAGATGCTGTGGGATTCCAGGGCCTGGAAAGTCAAGCTGAGGTAGTGGGACAGCCTACAGATCAAGGGCTCCAAATGTCCTTCAGGCAGTTGAAGGTCAAAGTCTGAACAAAGCCAGCAGCACAACACTTGTACCCAACGCTGGGGCTTCTGGAACCCCTTGTTAAGAGGCCTTCTTGGACCAGGGATTTAGTTCAGAGGTTCCAGCACCTGCCCTACAAATGCAAGGGCCCGGATTCGATCCCCTGTAACCACCTACAATGATGCCAGGTGTGGTGACTCACACTCACCAGCAATCAGTACCACATATAACAGTGCTGGGCATGGTGGCTCAAGCCTGTAATCCCAGCACTCAGGAAGCAGAGACAGGCGGATTGCTATGAGTTTGAGGCTGAGTTCAGGACCAGCCTGAACTCCAAAGCCAGACCCTGTCTCAAAAAAACTTAAAAAAAAGAGGCCCTCTTGCCCTCTAAATGACTGGAGAAGAGCTTTTGGAAGGAAGAAAACTGGCACCCAGGGATAAGGCAGAGTGAGGCTGGTAGCCAGAGAGGCTCTGGGGACCCTCACGCTACCTTAAGATGGAACAGAGGGGGTCAGCTTGTGTACAGAGTGGGAAAATCTGTACAGGGGAGGAAGGGAGAAGGCAGCTGGCCGAAAAGTGACCATACATAGATCTAAGTTCCAGCCCAGATTGGGCAATTTAGTGACTTAGAGAAACCTTGTCTCAAAATACTTTTTAAAAAAACCAGCTGGGAACGTAACTCAGTGTGAAGGTGCTAGGTTTAACCCCAAGTTATAAAACAAAGGGGAAAATAAAGGCTGGGAGGATGTGTGCTGACAGTGCCCCACCATCCCGCACACCCGACGGGTTCCTGCATAGCTGCCTCTCCAGGTCCTAGTTGCCCCACCCCCGCCATTCTTCACTCCTCACTCCATGCCTTATTTATTACTGATTTACTGATTGATTGCTTAGGACAGGTATATAGTCCAGGCCAGGTTTGAAGCTTCTGTGTGGCTGAGGATGACTAACTCATAATCCTCCTGACTCAGCCTCCTGAATGCTAGAAGAGAGGCACGCACCATGATGCCTGACTTGTGTACATCTCAGAAGAGCTCCCTGGGCCCTCTGGGCACTTCTGTCCATAATCAAAGGGCCACATGTGGCTCTTAGTGGGTTTTGTGAGCAGCAGCACCTGGACAAGGGCACCAATCTTGAGATGGGAGAGGAAGACGGACAGAATTTGACCCTTGGATCGGGGACTGGGACATCTCTTTCTGGACTATGGCATCGTTGTCAGTGAAAGAGGCAGGGAGCCTCACAAATTCTCCACAAAAGAGAACAGAAGAAATTCTCCAGTGTGTAAAAAAGGACAGCTAAGACCTAAGGGCCATCCCACAGGTTAATCTCAGGTGGGCAAGGTCTCTAAAAGGTCACTACAAGACAGATCCTCAGCAGGCGTGTGAAGGCTAGGCAGTGACCACCAACCCACCTGATCCCCACAGTGCCCATATCTGACCACAGAATCACATCTCTCACAGACCTGCAGTTCCACCACTTCCCCAAGAGGTAAAATGAGGCATGGCAAAGGAAGTGACACTTCAGACTGCCAAGAGGCCTTGGAGTCCCCAGTTCCGAGTTCCTTCTATAATCTACACTGTGCCTCACCAATCCCTACCACTCCTAACAGGCTTCAAGACCCTCAGGCCTGGATTCAAAACCTGGCACTAGAACTCTGTCCTAATTCTGGGGACTTAGCCCTATCACTTCACCTCTGCCAGGCAACTCCCACACCAGAGTGCTGCATGGGCTCTCTGGGAGCATGTGGCAAAGGCTATCCCACTTAGAAGGTGCCTGGCACACAGCCCACTGCCTGGGCAGCCTCATGAACACCATTAGGATCACCATCATGGCGGGTCTCAGAGGCTGAGCTCAGCAGGGGCCCCTGCCAGAGAGCCACGCATGTGCTGCCTACCTGCCTGCACACCCGCCACCCAAGGCTGGCCCGCTGGCTGGAGGACAACAGGGAGCTCCCTGCCTAGATACCCTATCATCACAGACACGGGGCCTCTGTGGCCTGCTATCTGGCAGCAGCACCGTGGAGAACACTTAAACTCTGAGGCCTCTACCTCCCTTAGACAAAGCAGGCTGCCGCCATTCCAGGCTGGGAAGTGTTCAACAGAAGGACCCTGCTGTCCAGCCATGTGCCTCGCCCACTGTACCTTGACATAGTAGGTGATGAGGATCTTGCGAAGGTCGAAGACCTGCAGCATGGAGGCGGCATTGTTGTCACTGATGCTGTAGCCCTCCAACACATACTTACTGGCTGTCACCTCCCAGGCCAGCCAGCGCTGCCCAAAGGCAGCATTGAAGGATAGGACTCGAGGTAAGTGGCCAGGCTCGCAGCAACAGCATCCCTCATCCTCCTCCACACCTTCAGTGATGGCCTCCACCTCACGCTGCTGGCAGTAGGTACCTGCCAGAGAGGGGTGCCTGGTCAGCAGCCTCTGAGACAAGCCTGCCCAGCACAGCTCTCCAGACCTGCTGCCACTCCCCACCCACCGGGAGTGCAGGGTACCGCACAGATGCTAACAAGCGAGCCTCTCTCTCCTCTGGACCTCCAACAGCAAGGCAGGGAGGAAATGGAGAAGATGGGGGTCTGGTCCCTCATTTGTACAGGCAAAGAAAAACTCAGAGAAGAAGCAACTTGCTCAAGGTGGTGGCACCCAAGACTTGTGCTTAGAATCTTTCTGTTTGGGTCTCACTATGTAGTTTAGGCTGGCCTTAAGCTCACTCTATAGCCCAGGCTGGCCTCAAACTGGTGGTCATCTTCCTACCTCAGCCTCCGAAGTGCTGAAATTACAGGAATGTGCCACACCTGCCTCAATCAATCCCCTTGCACCTTCAGAGCCTCCTCTGAAGGTAGCATCCAATCCTGGCACCTTTTTGAGAGCAAGGACCCGGCTTGCTGGCTGGGGCTGTTCACAGTGCTGACTGAAGCCTGGCCTGAGACAACAGATGGCTAACAAACCTGGCAGGCAAAGCCAGAGCTCCGGGACCAGCTTGCACCACAGAGATCATGTCAGTAACTATGACCCAGAGTGAGGGCCTGGTCAGAACAGACCCCACAACCTCATAGCTATGAGCAGATGCCAGCCATGCCAACCCCACTGAGAAGCCCCAGGCTGGGGAGGAAAGAACCTTGCCCAAGGTCACTCAGCCAGCAGGGCCATGCGGACCTGGGATACACTCACCCCAAGCCTTGGCTTACCCCGGAACTCAAGGCCACGCAGCTGGAAGGTGACGAGGCCATTGCCAACCTCGATGAGGTGCACCAGCGCGTTGAGGTAGTCAGAGGCCAGGACGAAACAGTCGCCAGGGCCATAGTTGCCCCAGCGGCCCAGCACCAGGTCCCCACACAGCGTGTGCTGCAGCGAACGTGTCAAGTGCTCATAGAAGATGGAGTTGAGGTTGTTGTCATCAGCGCCTGGGACCCAGAGCAGGAAGACAAAGGGACAAAGTGACAGGAAGGAGGGCTCGCTCCAGGGGAGGCTCTGCCCTGAGGTCCCTGGATGGCTGGGTACTCACCAGGGTTCCGGTCCAGCTGGGTCACCAGGCGGGTGTTGGAATGATCCACTCGTCTAGTGCTAGGAAAGAGAAATAGTGCATCAGCCTCTGCTGATGCCGACTGGAGACAACTTCCTCCTGGCTATCAGCATGTCCGCTCTGAGCCCATGTGCAGGTGTCACCCATGGCAGCCCTACCGAAAGCATCAGAGCACAGAAGACTGAGGCTCAAGGGCTTGCCCAGGATTAACCACTATGATGCTAGAAAACTGGGTTCAACCCTCACACCAGATCCTGTGGCTGGTTCTGCCTCATTGATCTGCCATGTGTCCCCAACATGCCTGCACACCCTCTCTCACACCTGCTGCTGGGCACATATGACCCGAGGAAGACCCAACCCTTCCCCACTCCTCCCTGGCATCTGCTCTTACTCCGTGACACTTACTTGTAGTCACGCTCCCAGAACTTTAGTGGCCTTGCGTAGGACATGATGAAGACCGCACTGCCCAACAGGGGGTTGAGTGGCGTGGAGAAGAGCCCAGAGAGCAGGGCCTGGACGAACAGCATGGCCGAGTCTGGGCACCAGTCAAGGAAGCAGTAGCAGGCACACAGGAGCTCCCAGCCTCCCCCTCCAGCCCTTGTTGCCCCAGGCTGCAGCCCACCCTGCACACTCCCAAACCAAAGAGCAGAAAGCAGATACGTGGCACAGCAAAAGGTTGGGCAAAGGCGTGGAAGGCTGAGCCCCAGGTGATCTGCCAGGGAGCGATGTAGGTCAGCACAAAACGTAGCTTGTACAACAGGTCCCACAGCTGGCAGGGGCACCGAGGGGAGATGATAAAAGACATGGAGGTAGGGTCAGTCAGGACCCCTTATAGCCGGCCCGTGCAAGGCCCTGGGGCCACCCACTGGTGGCCACATGGAGCCAAGTTCAAAATTACTCCTGGCATTCTCTCTGGACTTGGCTAAAGACACATGACATCATGAGCAACTCCTGACTGCACACGTAGGATTAGCCACTTAATTCACATGACCACTCAGAGCTTCCTATTGCTGTCTGGATTTCTGAGGTCTGAGGGTCAGAGAAGGTGGAGCTGAAGATGACTCGCTCTGCTCATGCTGCTCCGTCAGTGAGCCTGGCCTGGTACAGAGAGGTACATGGTTTGGAGGCCTCCCGAACTGGGCCAGGCCTGAAACAAAAATCAAACATTCACATGAGAGAGAAAAGGGCTCCGGGTCTACATAGGGTCTCAGCCATGAGAGCAGGCCTCCAGTACAGTGAAGTTGATGGCCCTTCGTTCAAAGTGACCAGTCCCCAGCCCTGAGGTGGAAACCCCATTCTGGCAGAGCACCTACACACCCAGGCCCCAGGGCTTCTAAAACTCAGCTCTGATCCAGTCTCCAAGGCCAGCTCCTAACTACGCCAACTGCTTCTGAGGAAGGAGGCTGCAGGGTAGCACAGTCTTTGGGTCACATCCTGGCTGACCATTAATTTTCTAAAGGATCTGAGAATCAGTGACTCGACCTCTTAAAGCCTCAGCTTCCTCTCTACAAGGGCAGAAGTGACCCCTTTGCAGAGTCTCCCTGCAAAGGCCCACAGCTGGGCTGAGATGGAATGGCAGGTGACAGGGCCACACATATGTGGGACATTTTCTCCCACTCAAGAAGAAGAGCGCTGGGCCTCAGCTTGCGGCTCACCTTGCTGCAGAGCAGGGACATGAGGAAGTAGTCTAGCAGGAAGCCCTGGGAGAGGCGTGGATAGTCAAAGTGGAAGAGTAGGACGGTGAAGGCCAAGGTCAGGTACTGCTGGGGTGGGCAGCAGAAGGCCGAGCGCAGCAGCTTCAGCCCAGCCACGGTCATCAGCAGCGCCCGGCAGCTGTGGGTAAGGGGCAGGCATCCAGTGCCCGGCAGGAGCTCAGGGCTCCTGGGCATGGGGGCTCAACTCTCACCCACCCTAGCTGACAGCAGCCCTGGGCTTCCGCTGTCTGCTGGGATGGCCCATACAAAGGCAGTAAAGGGGGCACGTGAGCTTCAGGGCCTATTGGAGAAGCTTTGCTGGGCAATCCCAGACTCCACCCATTCCCTCTATGGGACTCAATTTCCCCACTGGTAACCACATGAGAACGGGGATGGGGGCTGGTGAGCAAGGTGGTCCTCACTAGAGGCAGAACTTGTCTGGGTGACTGACGACACTGTGAGCGTCCACTGTGAGAGCGTTGAGCACCACAGCGGGGTAGATGAGGTACTTCTCAACACACTGCAGACCAGCATACAGCTTCTCGAACCACATCACTTGAGCAGCACCTATGACAAGTAGGTGGCCTGTTGGCCTCCAGATGGCCCATCACCCTTGGGGCCCAAAGACGGGGCACTGCAGAGCCAGCGAAAACCTCAGTGGGTGAACATGCCAGGGCCTGTGCTGGCCTGGGTCCCTAGAGACTATGCAAGGGGCTGGAGGGAATGATCTTTGGCAGCAAAAATGGAGGCTCAGGGCAGGAGTTTACCTGACTTTACTGTCTGTAGAAATAAGGCTGACCAAAAACTCTCAAATGTCTCCTGGGGATATGCAAGGGTCACTAGAGAAAGCTGGGGAGACCAATGCTGGGGGACCCTGATCCACAGGCCCTTCTGAGGAGCAACGCCACTTGGTTCAAGCTACTGGAAGCCAAGCTGGAATGGGGTGGTGTGTGCTGTAATTTCAGCACTTGGAAAGCTGAGACAGGAGAACTGTCATGAGTTTGAGGCCAGCCTGAATTATGAAGATTCTGTCTCAAAGTTTTCTTTTTATTTATTTATTTATTTTACTTTATTTTATTTTATTTTTTTACTTTTTAGATTTTTTGAGACAGGGTCTCGCTTTTGTGGTTCAGGCTGGCCCTGAGCTCAGCCTCAAACTCATATCACAGCAATCCTCCTGCCTCTGCCTCTCGAGTGCTGGGATTACAGGCATGAGCCACCACGCCCAGAACTATGGTATGTGGTACTGTTTGCTGCTGGGCGTGAGTCTCCATGCCAAGTATGGTATGTGGTTACTGGGGATCGAACCCGTGTCCTTGCGCTTGCAAAACAGGCACCGGAACCACTGAGCTAAATCCCCGGCCCCCAAAATTTTCTTTTTTTAAAAAGCCACTCATGACCAGTTTGCAATTCTGACCCCTTTAGGGCTCTGGAATTCTACTTCTAACTCCTCAGAACTAGTGGGGGTAGGGGCAGAAAATGGGTAGTGCATGTATGGGATGAACTGGGCAAAGTGAGAAAGTAGGTAAAGACAGCAGGAAAATGCTACAGGGCCAGGACCAGCAGGGAGAGGCAGTGTGGACAGAGGCTGCCCCCTGCTGGCGCTCTGGGCCAGGAAGCCCACAGCTCTCACCCGGCCTTGCTGTAGCCTGAGATGCCCAGGCCCAGCAACAGGAGAGGCGGGCAGAGCACTCACCTCGCACTTCGTACTGGCTATACTCCAGGGGCTTCAGCACAGGCTGTGAGAGGCAGAACCAGGGCAGCTGCTTCCGGAGCTGCGGCAGCAGGTAATGTGTGAAGAAGCCCACAGCTCCGGCCAGCGCATACAGCACAAAGCCCAGCACCGACTGTGGGAGGGAGAGGCCAAGTGCTCAGTCCACCAACTTGGGGTGGGTGGGAGACTGCTCTAGGCCCTGGGGTCCAGCAGGCTCCCACGGAGACCAGGGGGAGGGCAGCCTGCACTGCACGAACCTTCAGGGCGATGAAGACAGTGCTGGCACTGATGGCGAAGGTGAGCACAGCGATTACCACACACATCACCAAGTCGGAGTGCAGGACTTCGCGCTGCAGGGCCAGAGAGAGAGCTCACTGCCTGTCACTCTGGGACACATGCCGCCCCCATCCCCGGATCTGCACCACCTCCTCACTAGATACCCCACTCAGACCTCCTTACCACCGACTGGCGCATCTTCTCCGGCAGTGGGTCGGGGGGCTCAGCCCGGGCTGTCTCCAGGCTCCGCTCCTCCAGCTCAGGGAAGAGCTTACTCCGGACTAGAGACCTAGAGAAGCAGGAGTCAGGGGCCAGGCCTGGGGACACCCACTGTTTGCTGGGACCCCAGAGTCACAGCAGATCAGAGTATCAGTCACAAGCACATGCACCAACCCAGAGCCCTGATTGTCTGCTGTACACAGACGCACACACACGCCCACAAAGCACACTCATGAACAGAGCCAGGAGCACACAGCACCTACCAGAGCACAGTGGGGTCACTGCTCTGTCGGCTCAGGTGGTAGGACAGGGCTACCAGGAGACCACAGAAGACAGAGAAGAGGACAGGGACGTGCTGCTCCGGCCACGGAGTCTGGGAGGACAACACATGCTTGTCAGGGAAGTGAGGGGGAGTGTAAGGGCAGGGGTTCCCCATGCAGAAACCCTGTGCCAACAACCCTGTAGGCCTCAGCGCGCCCTCCACCCCTACCTTGATGGCTCCGAGGCAGAAGCCGTAGAGCAGGGCAGCAGCCAACAGGCTACGAGTGAGGCTGAAGACTGCAGTAAGTGGGCTGGTGGCAGCTGCGTGGCAGGGAGCAGTAGGTAAAGGCCAGTTCTCACTTGCTGCCATCCCACCTCACCTCTGCCCCACACCTTCCCAAAGCTGACTTCCTGGGACACCACTCCTCATTGTCCTCTGTTCCCCCAGCCCTGAGAGGCCATTAACATTTCTAATATCCTCAGGTTGAAACCACCTTCTGGGGAAGGGGAAAGGAGGGCTCAAGTTCTGTATCCGTGGTTTAGATGCAACGGCTGGAGACACAGACCCAATCCATGGGCCTTACTGGGCCCTGTGCTCTCTACATCCCAGGGCCACTTGTAGGCATCGTACCTGTGCCCCCAAAGCCATGCATATCTATTTGCTCCAGCAGGTACATGAGGCAGGTGTTGACCTGGGGCAAGAGGCCCAGCAGGAAGACAAATGGGAAGCACAAGGTGAACACTGGCCAGGAGGAGAAACAAAGGCCCAGTCAGCCCACTGGCCCCTCCTTGGCCCACCCATGGGGGCTTGCTCCCCTGGGCCACCCCCACCCTGCCCAGTCTCACCAGTGGCCACATCTCGGGCACAGAAGAAGAAAGAGGCAGAGAAGAGTGTGAGGCCGTAGAGGGACACAGGTGGGAAGGGCTGAGCTGAGCCCAGGGCATCCAGCAGCCAGATGAGCAGACAGCAGATGCAGAAGTAGACAGGCCGGCTGTATGCAATCACCCAATTGTGGCCCTGGGGAGTCGGCCTGTGAGGAGCTGGGTCTTCTCTGCTGCCCACCCCCACACAGCCCAGGTCTGACCCTGGGTCCAAGACAGAACCGGGCAGGGTGGGAGTGATTGTTGGAGGGTGAGGGAGCTCCTCCCATCTGGTCTCACCCCCTCAGGGGCTCCCAGTGAGACACACCGCTCCACAGGTACTCACGTGCATGGGAGACGCTGCATCGGGCTGCACGCTCTGGGGAAGAAAGAGGCATGCTGGCACCAAAGCCAGAGCCCATGGGAACAGGAAGGCCTGGGGCCTGCTCAACACCATCCCTGGGCAGGGAGCAGTGACTGGGGCAGGACCCTGAATCATCTGGGCCTTGGTGCTCTCACCGTAAGCACCTTATCTGCTTCCTAGCTCACCAATCATCCCTGAGTAGTGGGAAGGGAGTACACAGAAAGGAGGATGGAAGACCTCGGAGCAAGGCCTGACCTTGAGCAGGGAGTACTGGCAGGAGGCAATGACCAGGCAGAACTGGAAGACCCAGATGTCAGTGAAGAAGCCCTTGAGCAGCAGCAGGTAGCCCAGGAAAGCAACCAGGCTGCTCAAGCCAACACCGAAGATGTTCTCCATCACCCCTCGAGTCCTGTGGAGACAGGTGTGTCGGGGCACAGCCCTCCTGGCTCACCTTCTGGTGGGGAGTTAGGAAGAAAGGGTTCTGTCCCAAAGTACCATCTCCTGGCCTCATCTCCTGCCAGGCTGCACCAGCTCCAGGAAGCTACACTGTCCCTAACCTGCATCCCAATCTTTCGCTCCCCTAGGAGCTGAGGCTTGAGGTACTGTCACTTTTATGAACTTCCCATCTCCAGCTCACGGTGAGGGCTACAGTGAATATGCCACACCAGGCATACCACAATACAGACACAGGCAGAATGTGACCAGCAGTCATGTGCCAGGAGAGGGCCGGATAGCCAGTAACCTTGGGTGTGGGTTTAGGTCCAGTCCTCTACACAGACAATAGGAGTCACTTGACTTCTATCTGACATCTTGGGCCTTAATTTTCCCTCTAAAAATGGAAAAGTTGAGGCAAATGCTATGTGGTCTTTTTGAGGTCATAGCATTTGATTTTTAAATCAAATCAAATCAAACACAGAAGCTGGGCGTGGTAGGATAAACCTGTAATCCCAGCACTCAGGAGGCAGAGGCATGAGAACTGCTGTGAGTTTGAGACCAGCCTAGGCTACAAGTGGGTCTGAGGTCAGTCTGAACTACATGGTGAGATTCTACCTTAAAAACAAACAAATCAATAAATAGAAAATAAAACACAGGAGCAAATAAAAATGAGCTGAGTGGGAATTGTTCGTCTTGAGCAGGGCTTTCACAGACAAGGCTGCTACAGCATTCTTGGACTTGGCGGACCCTTGTACTTCAGAGAAACCTATAGAAATGTCATCCCACTGAGGCACAATCAGGTTTTCTGACACCATAGCGGTCACCACAGGTTCAGAGTCTAGAAGGCCAAGGTTCTGGGACTCTCTGGGGAAGGCAGCCATGGCAGGTGGGCACTCACCGGTCCAGCAGAGCCAGCAGGGCAAGACGTTCATAGCGCACAGAGGTCCAGCGGCCAGGAAGAAGCCAGTACTTGTAGCTGTGCTGGGCACGGGGCGGTGCCTCCTCCATCAGGGTCTGCTCCTGGGATTCGTGCAGGGAGTCCTGGTCCAGCAGGTCAAACTGCAGTCCCCACAGCCGCGGCCATCAGCCCCGCCACCCCAGGATCCGTCAACATCCCTAACCCCAGCACTGGTTTGGGTGACCACTTCCCTTGGTACGGGAAGTCCCTACATCTAGTGACCCCACAGCCTGTTCTGCTCCTTCCTCTCGAGGACCTGCTTCTCAATGGGTTCCCAGGACACGGCTTGGTGGCTGTGAAGAGCTGACTACCATGTCCACCTTCTGTAATCACACACATCTTCTGCTTTGTCCTAGGTTCAGCAAAATTCACCCTGTCCTTTGCAATCTGCCACAAACGCTACCTCCTTTTCCCAGGTGAAGTCATCACTGTCACCAACATCATCCCACCCAACCACAAAGTTCCTAGTCCTAAGGACAGTCTTGCCTGCCAGCAAGGCACCATGAGTCCCTGTGGCAATAATTTTGACTCTTGTGTCCTCCAGTGAACAAGCATTCATGGTCCTGGGTGCACTGATGCACACCTGGAAGCCCAGCACTCTAGGGGGCTGAGGCAGGAAAACTGTAAGTTGTACTGCAGCCTGGACAATTTAAAGACTTAGCAAGACCCTGGCTCAAAAGAAAAAATCTGAAAAGGAAAGTTGGGGATATAGTTCAATGCGAAAGTCTTAGGTTCAAGTTCAATCCCCACTCCCACCTTCACCACTACCCCAAAAGAGCACTCACAGGGCACAGCCATGGGCCTGGCTCTGTGGACAGGACAGAAGATACAACAGAGGCTCAGATACACAACCCATGCCTCCACAAGTGGACATCAGCTGAAGTGAGGATGACGCTGACCCCAGTGATAGTTATAAAGTCAAAACAGATCAAGAAAGGCCACACGGAGGCTTCCAGTACCACTTCCAATCTACCTGTGGCCTTGGGTGTTAGATACATTAGGGGATGGAGATTTGGCTCAGTGGCACGGGCGCCTGCATTGCAAGTGCAGGGTCTCAAGTTCAATCCTTGGTATCAAAAAAAAAGGTGTCAGATCATGAGTATACTCCTTTTAGATTTTTTTTTTTTTGGTAGTATTATTAAGAATAGAAGCCAGTTGGGGGCTGGGGAGTTAGCTCAGTGGTTCCGGCGCCTGTCTTGCAAGCGCAAGGACCTGGGTTGGATCCCCAGTAACCACATACAATACTGGGTGTGGAGACTCATGCCCAGCAGCAACCAGTACCACATACCACAGTTCTGGGCATGGTGGCTCACGCCTGTAATCCCAGCACTGGGGAGGCAGAGGCAGGAGGATTTACCACACCCAGCATTTTTAGAATTACTCCTTAAACTTTGAAATCATTTGTTTGTGAAGAGTCTTGTTGTATTACTTAGGCTAGACTGGAACTCCTTGGTTTAAGCACTCAGGCTGCTGGGACTATAGATAGGTGAGATAGTGCTTTTATGCATTTCTAGTGCTTTTGTTGTTCCTAAACTGACCATGTAACCCACTGTCCAAATTGAGATATGTTTAGGAATAAAAGAAGACACTACTCAGCATGGAAGCACAGCCTGTAATCCCAGCCTGTAATGTAAGTCCAGCACACAGGAAGCAGAAGCAGGAGGATTGGCATGAGTTTGAAGCCAGCCTGGGCTACACAGCAAGTTCAGGTCCAGCCCGAACTACAAGAGTGAAACCCTGTCTCAAAAAAAAAGAAGACACTACTAATAACTATGTTAAAATGAGAAGTATTAAAAGAAGACACCTCAGGCCACCACACACATAAAGAATGCACCTAGGATGGGCCAGGTATTTAGCTCAGTGGTTTCAGCATCTGCCTGGCAAGCACAAGGTCCTGAGTACCACATACCACAATGCCAGGCATGGTGGTTCATGCCTGTATTCCCAGCACTCGGGAGGCAGAGGCAGGAGGACTGCTGTGAGTTTGAGTCTGGCCTGGGCTACATAGTGAGCTTGGGGCCAGCCTGAACTACAAAGAGAGACCCTGTCTCAAAAAAACACAAACACCACACACAAAAAAAACCAGAATGCTCCTGGGACCAGTAAGAGCAGGGTCACTGATTAGCAAACTATTGTTACTTTAACGGTACCATCGTACACACCATTTGTCCCTGTTAACTGAGCCATTACATGACACGTCCCCTGTGATGGCAGCCCAGCCCTTAGGGATCAAGATCTGGACAGGAAAAGACTTGTAGTCAGCCGCCTTGGGTCTGGTTCTGTTCTACCAGGGCCCTTCCAGATTAGGAAGGCACACCAGTAACGGCTGCAGAGTAAGCAAACATACATGTTCCTGCCACTCAGCATCGAGGCATGAGAGCTCTCGGCCAGCCCTCAAAAGCTGGGACACATACAGCACAGCAGTGTCCCCAGTCCTCTCTTTGGAGTGCCTCTCCTTCCTAGGGCACCCAGACGAGTCTCTTTCCAGGTCAGCCTCAATGATCCACTCACCACCTGCCCTGCCCAACCTTCCCCCAGCTGCTCACCTCTGGGATCTCCAAGGGCACCCGGCGCACCTGCATGCCCTGCAGAACCACAGGCCTTGGCTGTAGCAGGTTCAGGCCTCCTGTGGCCTCAGGGACATCAGTCGAGTGGAAGCTGGAGGAATGTGAGTGGCGGTCCCTATGGGTGCAACAGTTATGAAGATCAAGATCATGGGCAAGTTCTGGGATGAGGTAGGGTTGATACCAAGACCAGGACATGACTGGGGGACCAAAGGAACAGGAGCACTAGAGTCAAGAGGAGCAGGTGGCAGAAGCACGCCCTTCCTAGTCTGTCCTCCCCTCCCCTCCTCCTGGGGAAGCAGGCCCTGGGCTCCCTGGAAGCCTCCCACTTGGAGGCATCAGACAGCCAGGGTCTCCTGGGGCCCCCCAAGTCTGCCCTATATTTATTGCTCCCCATCTTCCTCTCCTCCTAGGAGGGAGCTGCCATAGCCTGGCAGAGAAGAGAGAGGAGTGCCTGGCATAGGGTGCTCCTATGCCAGCTCCAGACTGCTACCTACAAAAGGCCCAGCCGGAACACTCACCACGCCCCATTGGTTGCCTGCTCCCCTTGCTGTCCCACAGGGTTCTCATAGCCACCTCCAGCCAGGCCAAAGGTGTAGGAGCGACGCACACCTGGGATGGGTGAGATAAGACAATGTGTCAGGGACAGGCATGCCACAGGTGCACTCGCACAGGTACCAGGACCTGGGCGAGGGAGAACCCATGACATGACCCCTGGCATGACAGTCCAGCCCCTGAGGACCAAAACCTGGACAAAAGAGCTGCAGGTCAAGGGCCTGAGTTCCATGGTCAGCAAGCCCTGCTTCTGACTCTCTTTTCCCCCCAGTGGCTCAGCCTGTGACTTCACGTGTGTCTTGGCTATTCCTCAGCAAGTGAAGATGACAGGACACCTACACTTTACGTGGTGATGGGCTTGCCAGGAAGGGGCTCACCACTCTCATCGTAGAAATAGTGCACGGCACCCTCAGAGGTGTCATCAAACGTGCAGGCCTCATGCACATTGGCACCGGCCCGGGTTAGCAGCAACGAAGAGGCGAAGTGCAGGGCAGAGGGCAGTGTCAGTGCCCGGGAGTGGGAGGCAGCTCGGCCCCGCTGGGCCTCCTGTAGACTGCTGGGAAAGGGGAACCCTGGGTCAGCACCCAGTGGAGCCAGCTCCACCTCCAACCCTGCAGCCCAGGGCTCAGATGCTCACCTGGGTGGTGAGCCCATGACGGAGGCTGGCGGGGTGGGATTACTGCCTGCGTTGTGGCGCCTTCGTATGGCCTGGGTCCGCCTCACATTGCTTGAGCACTCCCGCTTGCCTGTCTCCTCAGCCGCTGCCAGAGAGATCCCCAAGCATGAGTGACAGAGGCTTGATCAGTGCTGGCAGGGTGGGGTAGCGGCAGGTGCTACAGCATGGAGCTGTGTGAGGGTCACACCCAGTCCAATAATGCTCACAGCCCAGTCAGGTCACTAGCCACTCGTGCCTCAGTCTCCTCCCCTAGACACATGGGTGACATGTTCTATCCTGCCCTACTATGGCTGGAGGAGAAGTGTGGATGACAAGAGTCCTCAGGGAAGAGAGACTCTAGTGCTGACCCCGGGACCAGCAGCAGGTGGCTGGGCCCTGCCAACCCAAGAGGGTTGGCACACAACGTCACTCCATCACCTTGTCCATGTCCATCTACTGCTGGAGATGGAAGCTGAGTTGACACTAGCCAGGTCTACTTCAGCCCACCCTGTGCCCAGACCTATGCCCCCAGCTCCCCTCACCCACATCGCGCTTGCAGTAAGAGCTCACCTCCTCCCACAGCACCTTCCTCCTGCAGCTCACCCCGCCAGCCAGGTTGGTTGGCAGCAGGTCCCCTGCAGGCCTCAGCAGGTAGCTCAGCAGGCTCACCAGCAGCAGCAGCCAGCTCCACTCCCGCCTGAGCCTCCAGCTCAGCCTTGGAGCCAGCGAGGGGAGCCCTCAGGACATCACCCCCAGCCCCGTCCATGCTCAGTACACGCGCGTGTGTTTTGGCGCTGGCAGTACTAGGCGTCCGCTGGGTCCCATAGGGCCGTTTAGGGGGCACAGCAGTTCCCTCCTCAGCCCCATGAGGAGCCCGCCGCTTCCGAGGTCCACCTGCTGCACCCCGAGAGCTCTCAGGGGAGTAGCAGGAAGTAGAGGAGGAACTGTCGGTACTGTAGCAGCGCTGGGATCGGAGACTGGAGGCTGGGCTCAGTTCGCTGCCCTCGCTGGTGTCTTCATCCTCAAAGAAGCCTGCACCCTCAAGAAGTGCCCGTCGAGGGGCACGGCCAGGTGGAGAGTGTCTTCGCATGGGTAGCCGTCGTTTGCTAGGCCGCAGCAAAGCCAAATCCTTGGGTCGCACGACCAGGAGTGGCTCAGCGGGGCCCGGTGGTGTCCCTGCTCCAATAACTGTGTCAAAGGAACGCAGTGTGTCATCCGAGGGGACCCCAGCATCTGGTGAGGCAGGCAGCTCGGCCTCCGAGGGGGGATCCGTGTCACTGCCCTCGGGGGCCTGCCCACCAGGCGGGCTGTCCAGGTGTGTGGAGTTGGTCTTCTCGCTCTTAAAGCTGCTTAGTGTCTCCCTGTCAGTGCCACTGAAGCAGGAGTCTGAGGAGCCAGCTTTCTGGGGTGTAGGCTCACCTGAGCCCCGCCGGTCCAAGGGCTGGTAGCCATTAGCTCCCCAGCACTGTTCCCGTCGACTGCTGGTCCTCACCAGGGCCCGGTCAGGCCGGGTTAGCGTCAGAAAGCTCTTGCTCAACTCCTGGCTGAGGCTTCCCTTCAGTAAGGGGCTCAGGGGAGTGTCGGCTACACTGCTCTCACTCCAGGGAGCTCCGTCTCCAGCCAGGGGAGAACGCTCTGAAGAGTCTGTGCTGGGGAGACAGGGGTCCGGGAGAGCTCCTGGGGGTGTCTGGGGAAGGTCTCCGACTGTCAGAAGGAAGACAGAAAGTCAAATGGGTGTTCTGCAAAGGAAAACTGGTGTTAAATGGGGCTTAGATCTCTGCTCTCCTTGAGAGTCCAGTCTCCCTCAGAGTATGAAGACAGTCCTAGGATGGAGCAAAAGTTGAGATGGTTTAAGGACAGAACAGTTATTCTTTCCCACTCACTCAGTTTCTCTTGTGAGCTGAGTTTCAGCATCTCTCGATCGGCAGAGGTGACAATCACATTGTTGCTTCCCTGCTCCCGCACCAGCTCCTTGATATCTGTAACCATAGCACCAGAGGTATCAGTGGGACCCCAGGAAAGCCATGGACCAACCTATTCCGCATTACCATATTCTCACCCTGAGAGCAGCCACCTACCTCTGAGAGGGCCAGAGTCTTCCATCCGGGGCAGCAACTCCTAGGCACAGAGAAGGGCATGAAGAAGCAAAGAGGACAGGCTCAGGAGCTGCCCACGACAGACTGGCTCCCAGGAGAACAGCGTGAGAAGCTAAAGACCGAGACCACTCACCGATACCTGGTTGAAGCCAAACACAGAATGCTGAGAACTGCAGCGTACGGGGGGTGTGGAACTCACTTTCCGAAACACTGTCATCTCCACTCCAGGGTCCCTAGTGGTAGGCAGAAAAGCAGCTCAGCTCTGAGCCGCCCTCCTGCTCAACTTTATCGTTCCTCCACCCTCAAACATCCCTTTACCTAACTGCAGAACACGTGCTCACCTTCTCTTAGCCAATGTCCCCATCACTCTTCTCCACCTTCCAAGGCTCAGACCTAGACACTGAAAATTTTCAGCCCTTCCCACAGCCCTTCCCCACCCACCTGGGCAGGCTGCTGTCTGCCTGGGCAGGCTCCTCTTCCTGCTCTCCCATAGTAGAGTTGCGCTTCTCCACAATCTCCCCCTGGTCAAACATGGCATGCAGCCGATAGTTCACAGTCTTGATAGTAGCAAAGATGACAGCCACCACGAGACAGTACACACCAGCCACCATCAAGCTGGGGGGCAGGACCTGAAAGTGGCAATAAATGAGGAAGCTCCTCACACAGCCCCACTCCCCTAGGTGGTACTTGCCACCAGGCACATGGTTAGGATTGACAAATTTACACGAAGACTTCAACGCATCTCCACACAACCAGTCCAAAGACCCTGTCAGAATCTGACTTCTGCTTGAAGGGCTCAAGGTCACTTGGCCCAGGAAAGAAAACTTGGTATCTCGACACACACCCAAACTCTGCACCAATTCCTCTCTCCACAATCCAGCAACCCAGGTACAGCTGCGAATGCCTGTCACACTGCCCACCCTCTATGATACTGTCCTCCCTTTCCCAGCAGGAGTTACAGGTGGCAGCAGCGTCTCACCATATACAGCAAGAACGGAAAGGTGAGCAGGAAGATCCAGACATAAAGGTGGAAACAGTTGGAGAAGGTGCTCTGATGCGGATCGAAGAACCAACCTCCGGTGAGCGAAGCCCACACCCCCTGGCGCAGGATCTGCAACACTTGAGACCCCATGACCCCCTGGCTGCTGCGTGCGCCCCCCTCCAGGGACCCTCATGGGGGCGGCCCCCGGCCCATGCCCCGCCCGGCACCCGAGGGCCCCGGGGCCCCGCCTCACGCTCACGCCATTGCCTCCCCCAGCGGGGGAGGGGATTGGCGGGGTGAGAGTGCGGGCAGGGGGCGGGGCCGGCCGGGGGTCAGTGTTGTGGGGCACGGGTCCGGGGGTGGTCCGGCATCAGGGGTGGAATCTGGGTTCCCACCACTGGCCCAGAGCTGCTCCGAGGGGTTGAACCAGCAGGCGGGCGCGGGGCACTGGCCGGGCACCCGTCGGCTGCATCCAGAGGTGGGCGTGGGGGTAGGTGTTCCTGGAATACAGGCAACGGCTTCCTCGGTTCCGGATCGCGGAAAGCCCAGGGACCCTGAGGTCCACTTCCGGGATCTCAAGTCAGTCGCTCAGGGATTTGCGTTCGCCCCGCTTTTGCCGGTACCGGCCCAAGCAGGAGGCCGGAAGGAGCCGCGAGCCGCCAGCCTGCAGTGGCGCATGCGCCCGATAGATCCAGTTGGGACCCGGAAAAGGAAAAAAAAGCTAATGGCATGAATGCGCAAGCGCACAGAGGTGATAGAGCAGCAAGACAGACACGGGGTCCATTCTGGGCGTGCGCAGTTCGTTTCTAAAGAGATCCAAAGGAGCAGTGTTTGGGCGCATGCGCATATCGAGGAGAGGCCAACCTAAAAGAGACGAAACAGCTAGGCGGAACCGAATGGATAGTTGAAGAGCCATTGGGTAGTGGCCGACTAATTGACGTAAAGGTTTTCCAGTAAGTTACAGGAGGCGGGGAAAATACGGAGGCGTAAACTTCTCAGGACTATACTACAATTTCTGCCCTTCTGGATCACACCTCTTTTGGGCCGCCCCTTTTATTCCTAGACCTCCTACGTCGCCGGCGTCCCTCGCCCTGTACTGCCTCTACTTCCGGGTCAAAACAGTCATAATGTGTAGAGAGCGATCCTGCGGAACAGGCAAGAATAGTCGAGTACGGTAATGTCGTCTTTTAAAGTGACATGCTGTAAGCAGTTCGTGTCAACGCTATCCAGCGATTTTGAGTGTGACTCAGCTACTCTAAGTCCAATTTTGGGCATATTTCTGGACAGAGTCTCAGGTTTCCACCCATTGGGAAGGGACATAAAGAAGCGGGTTATTTCTCAGGGGAGGGGAACAATTGTAAGAAGAGCCTGTTCCAAGAGAGCTTGAAGGCACAGCCATCCATCCATCCAGTCTTTCCCACCTCCAGTCCACTAGCTTTGCAAAGCGGAGCCACTTATTCCTATTTCAAATATGAAGAATTAAGCTGAGAGAAAATGCATCACACAGTCCTGCAGCTTCGTAGCCAAGACCAGATGGGCTTGTCGCCCTCCCGAGCGCGGCTCTATAACCTCTTTGTAGATGTGGATTCAGATCCAGTGGGCAGCGCCAGTCCGTCCTTAGCAGAGACCAATCTTGACCCTGAGCAAAACACCTCGCCTGGGGCCAAAGCCTGCTGTGATGGGGGGTGCTGGGGCTTCCCTTGTCCTCCTCCTACCTCTCCTGACCCGCCTCCCCGGGAACTCCCCGGTCCAGCCACTGGAGCCTCCTCCGGGAGGGGAGCGGTGCAACCCGCCCGCGTCATCTGATGCTGTTTCCTGCTGAAGGGTGAAGAGCGGAAAAAAGTGAAACTCCACCCTCCACCTCTGCCTCCCGCCCCCGGGCCAAAGTACAAAGGGAGGAGGAAGAAGGGAACGGGGTCGGAGCCGTCGGGGCCAAAAGCACCAAGGCCAGGAAGAGGCAGCCTAAGTCCAACTGGGGACTCTCCCTCCAGGCTCTGTGGATAAAGACCCTTCGGGAATCCAGGCACTGCCCCTGGCAGGGCCCACTTTACACTTGGCTGGCGGCAGAACCAGCCTCCTAGGACTACTCCGGGACCAAGGGGCGCTCAGGCCCCTCTAATCCAGCCATGGTGAGACGCAGGAGGCCCCAGGGCCCCACCCCTCCAGCCTGACCACACTGCTGTGGGTGCCCCGCTCCAGAAGCCGGAGATGCGGGGGGCCGGGAGGCGACACTCCTGGCTCCCCAGAGAGGCGTGGGTCTGGGGCTGAGGGCCAGAGCCCGGATGCCCAGGTTCCGGCACTAAGGCTTCAGCAGTCAGCAGGGGTGGGGACCACGGGCACCCAGAGATCCCCACACATTCCAACGCTGGCTCCTGGCCATGGAGCCCTTGAAGAACCTCTTCCTCAAGAGCCCTCTGGGGTCATGGAACGGCAGTGGGGGGTCTGGGGGGGGTGGCGGAGCTCGGCCAGAGGGTTCCCCAAAGGCAGCAGCTTATGCCAACCCCGTGTGGACAGCCTTGTTCGACTATGAGCCCAGTGGGCAGGATGAGCTGGCCCTACGGAAGGGCGACCGTGTGGAGGTGCTATCTCGGGATGCAGCCATCTCAGGAGATGAAGGCTGGTGGGCGGGGCAGGTGGGCGGCCAGGTGGGCATCTTTCCATCCAACTATGTGTCTCGGGGTGGCGGCCCGCCCCCCTGTGAGGTGGCCAGCTTCCAGGAGCTGCGGCTAGAGGAGGTGATTGGCATTGGCGGCTTCGGCAAGGTCTACCGTGGCAGCTGGAGAGGGGAGCTGGTGGCCGTGAAGGCAGCTCGCCAGGACCCTGATGAGGATATCAGTGTGACAGCTGAGAGTGTTCGCCAGGAGGCCCGGCTTTTCGCCATGCTGGCACATCCCAACATCATTGCCCTCAAAGCTGTTTGTTTGGAGGAGCCGAACCTATGCCTGGTGATGGAGTATGCAGCTGGGGGGCCCCTCAGCCGTGCCCTGGCTGGGCGGCGTGTGCCCCCTCATGTCCTGGTCAACTGGGCTGTGCAGATCGCCCGTGGGATGCACTACTTGCACTGTGAGGCCCTGGTACCTGTCATCCACCGTGACCTCAAATCCAACAACAGTGAGTTTCCAGGGGCATGCTTGGAGGGTTGGCATGGCACAGGTACAGGCACAGGCTTCCCAGCCCTCAGCTCATTTAGCAAGGGATCTGCTGGAGGTCAGAGCTCCTGCCCAGGGGAGTCCAGCTGCACCAGGGGTACCTGTGGCCTTGTACTGGCTCCAAACGAGGAATCCCAGGCACCTGGCAGGGAGGGCCCTCCTCTTCCAGCCCCTGAAGGAAACTTGACCTCAGCCTGGAGCTGCGGTATGGGCAAGTTACAAAACTCAGATCTTTCAGGTGGGCCATCAGCATCCTGCCTAACCATGGTCACCCTCTTAAGAAAGTCCCCTTGAGGCTAGTGGTCCTTATCTTCCCTTTCCCCGGGGTTCACCAGATTTATGGTATTGCTGGTCTGTCCCCTTCCTTTGCTGGTAATGAGCAGCTTCTCCAGGAAATAGATCTCAAGGGAAGCCCCCACTTCTCACTGAGGTCAAGGCTCCTTAGGGATTGAAATGTTGGTCCCACTCCCAGGCTACATGGTGTCTGGCTGGTTATTTCAATTCAAAGCTTCAATTTCAGCCTCTAAAAAGAGAGTAACCAGGAGGCTGAAATGACTGCACAGCCTGGACAAGCCCTGGTACACTATGACTGACAAGCAGTGGGTCCTGAGCTGTGGATGTGGGCATTGGAGGGGACATGGGCAGAGGAAGACAGGATGACCAGCAGGGTCTGCATTTGGGGTGGGAATTCCTGGCTAAAGAAGATTCCATCTCCAGCCATTTCAGACCTCCAGCATGCTTGCCCATCATGAGCTCAAGCCACACAACTGACAGGTTCAGGGACATTCTGAGGCAGGCAGATTTCCCACCAGGCCAGAGCAGGCAGCATTTAGAAAGGCATCTAGTTAGATGTCCAGGCAGAGCCTGACCAGAGCGAAGGGATAGAAGCTAAAAGGTGGGGGGGAAGGGGCAGGCCCTGCTGGAGCTTAGGGCTCAGGCTCCAGACAGTAGGAAATGCAATAGTGGGGGTGTTTCATTGAGGGTCACTAGAGAGACACAGCACTGGAAGAGACCAGCATGGATATTTTGAGCTCTTAGGCCTTGGCTGTCGGTGGACAAGGGGTGTGGGGAGCAGAGCAGTCAGTGATATCCGAGTCCTTGCCAGGGTTGGAAGGGTCAGAGGAGGCCAGCTAGCCACCCCCCATTCAACTCTTAAGAGAGGCCAGTTCCTGGGCCTTACCCCAGGGCCCTAGTAATCTAGGGACCCCCTACTTGCTCTGGCCTAAGGGGGATTCCCCAATGGGTGATGGGGTGAGGGGCTTCCATCTTCTGTTTTTCCACCGTTTTCTTTCCAGAAAAAAATGGAACAATAGCCCAGGCTCCTGCTCCCCACCCTCCCCACAGCTTCCTGTGTTTCCTGCTGCCCCTGGGCTGGCTTCCTGCCCCTACTCCCTCCCTAGTCCAGCTGCCTGCAGGGGAGGAAAGAGCTGGGGATGGGGGGGTTGCCAGAGAGGAAGGAGTCGGGGATTGCTCCCCTACTGTGCCCCCCTTCCTCTGCTTCCCTGTTAAGAGTCTGAGCCCTTGTGGCGAAGGGCGGGCAAGGTGCCCTCAGCCGTTCTGGGCCTGGCATCTAACCTCCCAGACCCCAGTCCTAGGCCTGAGTTTCTGTCTGTGGGATTGAGGTGGGGGGAGTCCCTGAGCTGGGGGGCACAGACAGGAAACAATGGCGTGATTTTCCTGGACAATGAGGGCCTTGTGAAGAAGGCTGGCAGAGAGAGAGGGGGGAATTCTCCAAGCCCACGAGTCACAGGACTGACCCGCCAGCCCAACATGGGCCTGACCTCCCCCAAGTCTCTCTCAGAGGACCCCCCTTCCAATTGGAAACCTGGGCCAGGCCTCCCAAAATGGAGAAGTAAGGACCATTGAGGGGGGAACGGAAGAGGCGTGAGGTTGCCCAGGCCACTCCCACCTCCCCACCCCCACAGAAGCCAGTGAGGAGGTGAGCTGGTGGCTAGGTCCCCGTCAAGGGTAGTGAACCCTAAGGAAGCTTGCAGGGTTTGTTCCAGCCTTGGGCTCTCTGACCCTTCTCTTAGTGGCCTCTGACCTCCCATGTCCAGGGTGTCCATCAGACACCATAACAGCAACTTGGACTGGGACAAGTTGAAGGCCCACGCAGACATCGAGAGGTTGGAGGAAGAGCAGGAGATGCAGAGGCAAGATTGAGGCGTGGAAGGGTTAGCAAGAAGGCCGTGATTACAGGAAATCCTGAGATTGGGGGAGAGTTGCTGCCCCCTCGGGCCCTCAGATTCCCCAACAGACAAAGGGGAGGCTGGTCCCACCCAAGTTGTGGTGCAGAAAGTGCCTTGCCAGTCTGTGGCATCCCATGTGTAGCCAGAGACCTGGCCAGGAGGCTCCAGAGGGGAGCAGGGCCTGGGGTTCTTCTCCCCCAGCCTGTCATGGGTCCTCCTGAGTTTAACTTGTGCTGAGCCTCCCTCAGCCAGACCAGAGGCTGCAGCGAAGCTCAAAGCAAGGAGTGACCCAGGGTGGAGGAGAGTATGAGAGATGTCAACACAGCATCTCCAGGGCAGCCAGCAAGGCCAACACTCTGCCAGCTGTCAGACCCCCAGCAAAGGCTGAACATCCAGAGCTACTCTGATAATTGTGTTGACCCTCTCAGATGGTTTCATTGTCCTGCCCTCAGTTTTGCTAACTGTGCAGGACTTGGTCCCAAGCTGGCTCAGAGGAGTGGATGGATCTTGAGGCCACTGTCTCACTTCAGAGAAGTTGCAAGAGAAAGTTTGCTGGCTCAGAGGCTTGAAAAGGTTGTCGACAGTGTGAGCACCAGGAGAGATGGGCAGCTGCATCAGCTTCTGCCCAGCTGAGAGCTCCAAATGTAGAAGATGCCAGGAAAAGGGAAAGTAGGCACCTGAAAGAGGTTAAGACAGCTTTAGGGCAGCATGCTGAGGCTGAGGAGAGGCTGGGCTCTGAGGCACCAAGGACCACCACAAGGGGTTGGGTGGCATCCCCAGATCTCCCAGGAGACCCACAGGACTTGGCCAGCAGCAGGTTCAGGGTTATGGTTTTAGTCCCTCAAAGATGAACACCTGATTGTCACCTCCTCTGAGACATCCTCTTGACTTACCTGCCTTTGTAGGTAATTTCCCCTCTGCTCCGCCCCCATCCCATGGCACCCCCATCACAGCTCTGGTGCCCTCAGCAGGAGAGTTGAGGGGTGCACCCTGATGGGCAGAAACAGATGTCACTTCTCTACCATGCAGTTGTCAGTAACCAGAAGGAGAGAAGTCCTTTAGACCTTTAACGAGTCTATGATTTTGTCCTCTTTCTATTCCTCTAGAACTTCACTCATTTGAGCTGTTTTTCTCCTGGCAAGGGAGTTGCAGATTGCTGCTTCACCTCTCTGTCCTGAGTATGGTGGCCCCATCTGGGTCAAAGCCAGGAGCCCCTGCCAAGTCTGGCCATCCACTCCCACCCTTGCCCAAAGCTCCTCCTTTGTGGCCGAGAACCATCACCGTTCCCGTTCTCTTCCCACCCAACTGCCTCAGCACCTATCTTGTGGAGCTCTTTGCTGGGAGTGGCTGCGCTGGCCACCACATAATGTGGGTACCGGGCATCCTTGCTCACCCAGAGCTTCCCTGCTGTTCCTAACCCCAGGGAGTATTCTGATTCACACTCCTGCTTCAGCAAAATGGCAGGACACTCATGGATTTCTCTTGAAATCAGAGCCACAAACACCAAAAACTTGCCTTGTTGCCAGTTCCCATTCAAGACAGTATTGGGAAAAAGTTAGAGTGGCCAAGTGAGATGGTACACACTTCATCTCATGCTCAGGAGGCTGAGGCACAAGCATTCCAAGTTCAAAGCCAGGCTAGGCTATTTAGTAAGATCCTGTATCAAAATAAAATGGAAGGAGAGAACACTCGCTTTGAAACCACACAGAGCAGTTTGAAATTTGTTTTATTTGCTGTGTGACCTTGCTTCCTGTATGACCTTGTCACTTCTCTGCTCTTTCCTTATCTGTAAAATAGGAATAATACCTACCTGGTTTTTTTTTTTTTTTTTTTGAGACAGTCTCAGTATGTAGTTCGGGTTGGCCTTAAACTCAGTAGTGATCCTCCTGCCTCAGCCTCCAAAGGGCTGAGATTAATAGCCATATGCCTCATCTGGTGATTTCTTTTCTTTCTTTTTTTTTGAGGGCTAGAACCAAGTGTAAAATATCTGGCCTCTAGGAGACTGTGTAAATGCATCCCAGAATTCTTATTGTCTAACTTTGCCCTCTCCCCAAGCTGTGAAGTCTCTAGGACATCTAGCAAATTACAGTTTGCTCCCAGCCCTCCAGCCCCTGGACTGGGACGCTCACCGTCCTGTGCTGCTTCTTCCCCAGTTCTGCTGCTGCAGCCTATTGAGGGTGATGACATGGAACATAAAACCCTGAAGATCACTGACTTTGGCCTGGCCCGAGAGTGGCACAAAACCACACAAATGAGCGCCGCGGGGACCTATGCCTGGATGGCTCCTGAGGTTATCAAGGCCTCCACCTTTTCTAAAGGCAGCGATGTTTGGAGGTGCGGTTGATGTGGGGGCTGGGTAGGGTCTGCTGTGTGGCTGTAAAGGGCAGAGGTGGTTGCCAGCTCCAAGGGTGGGCAGACAGGCTGAGCCTAAGGGAAAGGACTCAAACTAGTTCCTCATTGCTTTGAGGTGAAATGGCAGAAGTGGGCAGAGGAGGGCACATCAATCCTCTACCTCCTCCACAGCTTCGGGGTGCTGCTGTGGGAACTGCTGACTGGTGAAGTTCCCTACCGTGGTATCGACTGTCTTGCTGTAGCCTATGGCGTGGCTGTCAACAAGCTCACACTGCCCATCCCATCCACCTGCCCCGAGCCTTTTGCACAGCTCATGGCCGGTAAGAGGTTGGGTGGAGGAGGGGCAGAACTCCCGGGCCCAGGACACATCCAGCCACAGACCGACCCCCTTCTTATTCTGCCTCCCCTCCCCGCTGTGCCCCTAGACTGCTGGGCCCAAGACCCCCACCGTAGGCCCGACTTCGCCTCCATCCTGCAGCAGCTGGAGGCGCTAGAGGCGCAGGTCCTACGGGAAATGCCACGGGACTCCTTCCACTCAATGCAAGAAGGCTGGAAACGCGAGATTCAAGACCTCTTCGACGAGCTGCGCGCCAAGGAAAAGGTGTGACGAGTTGAGGGACAGGCCTTCCCCTCCCGTCTCCGCGGGGCCCAAGTAGAGGTGGAGGCCATAGGCAATGCCGGGCTGACCCCACCGCCTTCCCTGTCCCTTGGCGCAGGAACTACTGAGCAGAGAGGAGGAGCTGACGCGAGCGGCACGCGAGCAGCGGTCGCAGGCGGAGCAGCTGCGGCGGCGCGAGCACCTGCTGGCCCAGTGGGAACTGGAGGTGTTCGAGCGTGAGCTGACGCTCCTGCTGCAGCAGGTGGACCGCGAACGGCCGCACGTGCGCCGCCGCCGCGGCACCTTCAAGCGCAGCAAACTCCGGGCTCGGGACGCTGGCGAGCGCATCAGTATGCCCCTCGGTAAACGCTGGGCACCAGGTTGCCGCCCCGCCATTGGCTGGAGGCGGCAGAGCCCAAAAGCTATTGGCTGTGTGGGCAGAGGGGTAGGGTCAGGTTTGTACTGTAGCCACACTGGGATTGATGTAAGGTACTAGTGGTGGACCTATGAGCTGGAAGGGGTGGGACCCGGAATTCATTTTATGGTTATGGGCGGGTTTTGAGGGAAAATATTTGCATGTTAGTCTGGGAGTGGCTACAACTGGGAAGGGGCGGGACGAGGCAGGGCAGGGCAGGGCAGCACCGCACTGGGCAACTTCCTACAGTGTCGGTGGAGTGCTGCCTGCCGGCCTTCCTGGTCCAAAGCTTGGGGTTCAGGGGGACCAGTGACCCTGTCCGGTCTTGCAGCCACTGTGCTACTGCCTGTGTGGTCTGGGAATCAGGGGAGGGCCAGTGCAGTTTGGAGTCCTGGCTCTCCTTCACCACAAACCCACATCTCCTTCCTCCCCTAAACCCAGACTTCAAGCACCGAATCACTGTGCAGGCCTCACCAGGCCTGGACCGGAGGAGAAATGTCTTCGAGGTTGGAGCTGGGGACTCACCCACCTTCCCCCGGTTCCGGGCCATCCAGTGTAAGAAACTTGACTGACTCCCTAATGCTTCTCCAAGCTCCCAACCTTTCTGCCTATCCCTATCAAGTGTGTCGTGCCCTTCTCCTTCCCTGTACTCTCTACCTTTCCTGATTCTAGGCCGCTACCTCTAGTTCCCCAAGAAGCATTTGTCTTGCTTACTTTTTTATAGATAATGAAAAAAGTGATTTGCCACATAGCTACTGGTGGCAGAGCTAGAAAAAAAGCCCAGGCAGTTGGTGTACTAACTCCTAAGCAGTGAACATCAGGGGAAGGATTTAGCAGATGCCCCTCCTCACTGCTGTTCCCAGGACCCAGACCCACCTATCTCGCCCCAAACCCACCCTGGGGATGGTGTGGGACCCAGCCTGTGCCTATGCTCTAGAGTTGCCCCCAGAGCCTGCCTGTTGTGCTAGGGGAGGCCAAGGATCAGCTCAGACTCCACTGGGTTCCTCCACAGTGGAGCCTGCAGAGCCAGGCCAGGCCTGGGGCCGCCAGTCCCCTCGACGTCTGGAGGACTCTAGCAATGGAGAACGTCGAGCGTGCTGGGCCTGGGGTCCCAGTTCTCCCAAGCCTGGGGAGCCCCAGAATGGGAGGTGAGTCACCCGAGTAACCCTCCCCCAGAATCCTCTGCTTCCCTCCCTCCAGTCCTGAGACACACAAAGCACCCCACCCATTCTCTTCCCTCTTCAGGAGAAGGTCCCGCATGGACGAAGCCACCTGGTACCTGGATTCAAATGACTCATCCCCAATAGGATCTCCTTCCACACCCCCAACACTCAATGGTGAGTGGCCTTGTCTCCTCAACAGGATCATGCTGAGGAGCCAGCAGGCAGCACAGGTACCCCTTCCCCCGATAGCACTCACATTAAAGACCAGGAAACTATGGCTGACGTCTGACCTCAGACCCGTAGCAGAGCTGGATTTAGGCTGGGCCTCGGGAGGCCCAGAGAGTAGTCCCCTGTTCAGTGCAGAGAACTGAAGCCAGGGCCTCTGGAATGCTAGGTGAGTACTCTACCTTTGAGCTACATCCCTAACCCAAGTCTTCCTGTCTAAGTTTGGCCTGCAAGAGGGCTCTTTCCTGCCCCTGTGGCAGCTCTCTGTCCTTCGTAGCTAGAGGTGGGGAAAGAAGCAGGGAATGGTACCCCCTCCCCTGGTACCCCGGGGAAACAGGACCCAGAAAGGAGAAGGAAGTTGCCTCTATGGGGTAGAACCTGGCAAGGGACCACCACACTGTTTCTCAAGAGTCCCTCATGAAGAATCTGTAAGAAGAGAAAAAAATAAGAAGGCCAAGTAGGGAGGGAGGGAGGACCCATTTTCATTATATGTGGGGAAAGTTGAGGCTTTTCTGTTCTTCATGGTTATAACAGCACCTGCTATATGCCGGACATTCTGTTCATCCTTGTGAGAGAGGTGCCATTATTATCATCCATGTTTTAGAGATAAACCAAATCTCCAAGAAGGAAAATAATCTACCCAAAACCTCCAGCTAAGGTTTTGACTGAAGAGACTTGGACACCCATTCTCTCAGCCAGCTTCCTGAAGCTTGAAAGGGTTTCCCATGTCTGAACTGCAGAGGAAGCGAGGGGGTCTGCGCCAAGCAGGGCTACAGTGTCAGCAGGATGTGGGCTCAGCACGACCTGGTCTTGGGAGTGCTGGAGAGTTGTGGCCTCTCGTGCCTGCGGGTCCTGGAACTGACACAGGGACCGTCTTTAGAGCCCCCAGCCGTAGCTGCTGCTCACAGCCAGGATGCTGGTTTGGTGGCACTGAGGCCAGAACCCTGTCTGTTAGCTTCACCCCCACCATGCCACTTTTAACACTTTCCTCCAACCTGTCACCTCTACTGTGACCGGATTCGATAGTAATAACAGCTATCATTGATGGCCTCTTCCCAGTGTGCTGGGCAATTCTGGGAAGTAGTGATATTGTCACCTCCATTTAACAGAGAAGGAAACAGGCACAGAAATGCTAAGTGGTTGGTGTGAGGGACTCAGCAGAACAAGGATTTGAACCCAGGCCAGTCTGATACCAGAGGCAGGGTCTTGGATCCCTATTTTTGGCTCTAGCTATTTCACTGCCCTAATCGGGCTGTGCTGCTGGGACTGGTCTGAACATTAGAAGGCCAGGAGGGTTGGATTCACCTGTTCTAAAATGTACCAGGCCAGCAGGGCCAATGAAGAGCTCAAGGTCTTGTCAATCCAGGAATGTAAGTCAAAGCAGTGTCTGGCCTTGTTCTGTAGTGCCATCTGGCCTTTTGTGCCCTCCCTGAGGTCCCAGGGACAGGGACACGGGAAGCCAGTATTCTCAGGCTTGTCATTGTACGTGAAAGGACACCACCACCTGCCCCAGCATAGTTGCCACTGAGCACTTGCTTTCGCTGCCCCAAGCCTACACTGTAGCTGCAACCATCTGGGCCCATAGGAGCACATGATCTTGACACCAGGCGCCCCCAGAGTCAGCAACCTGACTGAGAATCAAAGAACGGGGCTTCACAGAGGTTCCAGACTCGGAATGTCCCAGGCATAAGCATCACCAAGAATCTGCATCCCTAATACCCACCCTGTCCCTAGATGGACGTCCTGGCCCCTGGGGACCTGCTTGGAGTGGCAGGATGCATTTAGTCCACACTGAAAGAGTGCTGAGATTAAAGGCATGTGCCACCATAGCTCTGGGCATGTGTGGTGGCATATGTCTGTAATCCCAGCTAATCAGGAGATTTGGGCAAGAGAATTGCAAATTCGAACTCAGTTTGAATAGCTTAGCACCTTAGGCCCATCTCAAAGTATAAAGTAAGGGCTGGGGACATAGTTCAGTGGTGCCATGCTTGCCTGGCAGGCATAAGGTCTTGAGCTGGATCTCTAGTAGGAGGGGGAAAAAAATAAATAAAAGATGAGGGCTGGGGACTTAGCTCAATGGTTCCGGCACCTGTCTTGCAAGCGCAAGGAGCCAGGTTCGATCCCTGGTAACCACATATCTATACTGGGTGTGGAGACTCACGCCCAGCAGCAACCAGTACCACAGACCACACTGCCGGGCGTGGTGGCTCACGCCTGTAATCCCAGCACTTGGGAGGCAGAGGTAGGAGGATTGCTGTGATATGAGTTTGAGGCTGAGCTCAGCGCCAGCCTGAACTCCAGAGTGAGACCCTGTCTCAAAAAAACCTAAAATAAAATAAAATAAGTAATAAATAAAAGATGAAAAAAAGGGCTGGGGATGTAGCATAAAAGACCTGTGTGCAATCCTCAATACCTCAAAAAAGCAGTGAGATGACGGATTTAGCTCAGTGGTGCCACTCCCTGCCTTACAAACATATGGTCGTGAATTAGTTCCCTAGTATCACACACACACACACACACAAACATATAGTCATGAATTAGTTCCCTAGTATCACACACACACAACAGGGAACTGGGCGTGGTGGCTCACACCTGTAATCGCAGCATTCAGGAGACAGAGGCAGGAGGACTGCTGTGAGTTCGAGGCTCACCTGGGCTACATAGTGAGCTCAGGGCCAGCCTGAACTATACAAAGTGAGACCCTGTCTCAAAAAAAAAGGCAAGGTGCTAACAGTGTAGCTTAGGTGCACCACTGGGTTTGATTCCCAATACAGCAAAACAAAAACTATGCCTCCCCTCCTCTTCTTTTTAAACTCACTATAAATTATCAGTTTTTTCACCTGTGAAATGAGCCTTACAGTAATCACCTCATGGCCAGGTGTGGTGGTGCACTCGTGTAATCCCAGTATATAGGAGGCTGAGGCAGGAGGATTGCCACGAATTTGAGACCAGCCTAGGCTACATAACAAAAACCAAAACAGATCCCCTCTTGTAGTTAGTGCAAGGCTTATCAGAACATATTCTTCCTCAAGATACGTATTGACACAGTATAGCCAGTTATCGATAGAGATCAACCCTGCCGAGACCTCGGGGACGTTCTAGTCTGGTGGAGGAGGCAACCTCAATATAAGTAAGTGCGACAGTTTACTCCATACCAGGGATAAGGGCGGTAGCATAACACGAGCAAGAACCGCACAGGTTTAGGGGATTCTGGGAAGGCTTCACAGGAAGTCGTAGGATAGCTACGACTTGGATGTTAAGTGAGAGGTCACTGAAATTAGAGGTAGAAGACCACCGTTAAGGGCTGGGAATTTAGCTCAGTGGTTCTAGTTCCTGCCTCCCAAGTGCAGGGTCATGAGTTCGATCCCTGATACCAAAAAAGAACAAGAAAACTGCGATCAGAAGGACTAGCGGGTGCACAGACTGAGTCAGTCAGGCCCGAGGCAGTGGGAGAAAGCGTGCGGGTCAGTAGATGTTTGTTACGGGAATGCCTGAACAGAGCCGGAAACCGGCAGCAGGAAGGGCCTGAAAGGATGGAGGGTCTGAAAAGGAGACCTGTCATTGGCAGCTTTGCATTCTAGAGGGACTCCTGGAGCCCCTCGAATGGCCATGGCCAAAGGTGGGTGGAGGGAGAAGAGAGGTGAAGAGATCGGGTGAGGATTGTAAAGGACAGGGACCCCAGGCCAAATCCTGCTCACAGCAGAGCCTCACGTTGCCTCCTGCAGACCCCAACCCCAAGCTCCATTGCAGGAGACCCGCTCAGTGCCCGCCTGAGCAGAAGGGAAAGGCTAGGGAGAATTTAGGCTGCCCAGCTGAGGAGGCTGGCCTTTGTTCTGGTGGCCATGAGCGCTAAAGAGGAGTCTAACAAAATTGGGGCTTGTGAGAAGCCGTCTGTCTGAGCTGTCCCCGAACCCCGCCCCCCACGACAGGCTTCTCAGCCCCACTGCAAATGACCTAGAGTGGATCAGGCCAGCCGTAAGCCTGATGCCCTGAAATCCAGGATGGAGACTGCCCCGCTGCTGGGAGGGAAGCCAGCTCCACCCCTCGCTGGCTGTGAGGCCTTGTGCAAGCCCTTATCCCCTCTGGGGCATGAGGGTCAGACAAAACAATGCCTCTAAGTCATCCTGCTCGGGCCTGGCAGAAAGGCAGGCACTAAACTGGCTGCAGCCGCAGGCAAGGCACTAGCTGCTCAGTCTGTCTCTGGAATGCGTGCCCCTTGGGACTGTGGTGTACATTGGAGGTGACCCGTGTGCTGCTGCTAGCGTTGGAGCCACTGCACCGAAGGGGCTCAGGCTGCATGGCCGGGAAGGGCTGGCCCCAGGCCTGCTTCTGGCTGGCCATGCAGGAGGCCTCTAGCGTCCACCTGCCACTTAGACACCTGTCCCACCATGTCTGGGCTCCAGGACACCTGACCACTTCCTAGGCTTTGCCCCTGCTGCTTCTTCTGCCTGTGCTGCCCTGTCCTAGCCCTGTGTGAAAAGCAGGACTGCTAGAGCTGGGCGGGGGTGGGCAGTGGAAGGTGCTGATGGGTCTCAGAGCTCAGACCTTGGTCCACCAAGAAAATATGTCAGCTCAGGCCGGAGATTCAGCTCAGTGGTTCCAGTGTCTGCCTAGCAATTGCATGATCTCGACTTCAATCTCTCGTAACCACATAACAGGCGTGGAGGCTCACACATGTAATCCCAGCACATGGGAGGCAAGAGGGTTTCTGAGTTTGAGGCTTGCCTGGGCTACATAGTGAGTTCAGAGCCAGCCTGAACTACAAAGCAAGACCCTGTCCCACAAAAAAAAAAAAAAAAGAAAAAAAGAAAATGTACCAGCTACAGTCTAATCTGTGCCACCTCTGCTGGCAGGTAATCCCCTTCGGCCGAGCCCAGAGCTCGAGGAGACACGGAAGCCTGGAGCCACAGAACGGGGCAGCAGCTCTGGAACCCCCAAGCTGATCCAACGGGCTCTGCTGCGTGGCACTGCCCTACTCGCCTCCCTGGGCCTGGGCCGTGATCTGCAGCCACCTGGGGGCCTGGGCCGTGAGCGTGGGGAACCTCCATCAACGCCACCAGCAACGTGTCCTGCTGCCACCGAGCCACCCCCGATCCCACTCATCCACCTCTCCCCCAAAATGGCCAACACCGGTGACCCGCCCACTCCTGTGCCCCTGCTGCTGGACCTGGGTGTCTCTGCCGGCCAGCCGTCTGCCAAGAGCCCCCGGAGGGAGGAGACACGTGAGTGGCCCTGAGGTGGATGGAAAGATGGGGGTGGTGCTGAAGAGGACTTGCTGGGAGCCTGGGACCACAGATGTCTGTTGGTCCCCAAATTGGGCTCTAGGGTGCCAGGGACTCCAGTAGAAAGCTGAGGTGGGGGTAGGGTGGGCTGCCAGGCCAGTTGTGAAATGACAGGAGTGGTAACAATGACAGACTCCCTCTGTTGGTTGACTGCTTGTACCAGGTACTATTTGCTATTCTTTAGATAAATTCTCTTATTTAATTCTTGTAACAGCTCTATGAACTAAGCAGTTCTAGGGTACCTTTTTTCCCCCCTTCTTTTTCTTCTTTTATTACTGGGGAATTGAACACAAGGTTTCACACTGAGCTGCATCCTCAGCTCTTTTTCACATTTTTTTATTTTAAAACAAGATTTGAGCTGGGCATGGTGGTTCACTCCTGTAATCCCAGCACTCGGAGGCAGAGGCAGGAGGATTGCCAAGTTCAAGGCTTGTTGGGCTACATAGTGAGCTCAGCGCCAGCCTGAACTAGAAAGTGAGACCCTGTCTCAAAAAACTTTAAAAAAAAACCCTAAAAGATTTAAATAGCCTGGACTGGACTTCAATTTGTGATCCTTTTTTGTTTATTTGGTTTTTTTTTTTTTTTTTTTAATCTTTGAGACCTGGTCTTGCTTTGTAGTACAAGTTGGCTTTGAACTCATTATAGATCCCAGGCTGGCCTCAAATTCACAAGGCTCCTCCTGCTTCAGCCTACTGTCACACCTGGTTCTTAGATTGGTTTTTGGAGACAGTTTCAGCCTGTGTAATCCAGGCTGTTCCTGAACTCACTGGGTTGCCCATGCAGGCCTCGAATTGTTGGCAATCCTCCTGCCTCAGGCTCCTTAGTTCTTTTTTTTTAGGTTTCTTGAGACAAGGTCTTGCTTTGTGGTTCAGGCTGGCCCTGAGCTCAGCCTCAAACTCACATCACAGCAATCCTCCTGCCTCTGCCTCCCCAGTGCTGGGATTACAGGCGTGAGCCACCACGCCCAGCACTGTGGTATGTGGTACTGGTTGCTGCTGGGCGTGAGTCTCCACACCCAGTATGGTATGTGGTTACTGGGAATTGAACCCAGGTCCTTGCGCTTGCAAGACAGGCGCCGGAACCACTGAGCTAAATCCCCGGCCCTCAGGCTCCTTAGTTCTGGGATTACAGATGTGTACCTCCATGCCTCACTCTGATACTCACTTTTTAGATCAAGAAATTACAGCACGGAGATTAAGGGGTCCCAGGTCCCCACAACTGGTAAATGGCATGGCTAGAGTCTAAGCACAAGCTTGTCTGCTGCAGTTGTGGTGCCCTTATAATAAGAAAACAATAAACAGATGCCCCAGGGAGCCATGAAAGTTATGAGTCGGTAATTAGTTCGCTGTGCAGATGGAGAAACTGAGGCCCACTTAACCCATGCCCTCCTGCATCCTCACAGGAGGCACCGTCTCCCCCCCACCAGGAATATCTCGCTCTGCTCCCGGAACCCCAGGCACCCCACGCTCACCACCTCTGGGCCTCATCAGCCGACCTCGGCCCTCTCCCCTCCGCAGCCGCATTGACCCCTGGAGCTTTGTGTCAGCTGGACCACGGCCTTCACCCCTGCCCTCGCCACAGCCTGCACCCAGACGGGCACCCTGGACCTTGTTCCCAGATTCAGATCCCTTCTGGGACTCCCCACCTGCCAACCCGTTCCGGGGAGGCCCCCAGGACTGCAGGGCGCAGACCAAAGACGTGGGTGCCCAGGCCCCATGGGCACCAGAGGCGGGACCTTGAGTGGGCCAGGCCACTCCTCCACGCTCCAGCTGCCTTAGAGGAGCCACAGCATACACTGGAATGGGAGCCAGGCAGGCCTCTGTAGCTGCCTCAGTTTCCCCCAGGACCCTCCCCCAGGGGGGTCAGGAACACTACACTGCACAGGAAGCCTTCACACTGGATAGGGGCCGATACCCCTACACACACCTGTGACCTGTAGGTCCCCTTGACTTACCTGCCCCACTGGGCCTGACTGTACTCAGCTGGTTGAGAGGACCAGAGCCTGTCTCAGGGAATCGCCCCCAGGGGTGGTGCAGGGAGGAAGGGAGGTGCAGGGGAGGGGGCCAGCCTCAGCTGTCACCAGCACTTTTGACCAAGTCCTGCTACTGTGACCCCTACCCCAGGGTTCATGCTTGGACCCCCTGCCCTTGGGGTCACAGGAACCAGGGCTCTCTGGGTGCCTTCCTGCTGTCCCAGCCAAGGTTGGGCCTTGGCTTTGGGATCCAATGAAGCCAAATAAACTTGTAAGCTGACTCCCCAAATACAGCTTTCACCTTTCCCGGAGAAAATCAGGACACCTGACCTGCCCTGGGTCCCTGGTGTCCTCATGGCCCTAACACAACAGATGGAAGGCACAGTCTACACCTAGGAACTTGCCACCTGCCTGCTCTGTCATTGGACCCTCCTTGATCTCTCAGTACCTCACATGCTTGCCCAGTCCACCTTAGCCTATGCCCGAGCTTTACCATGCCGTCCTTCACAAGCCATCGCCCCGCTCTGGTGACTATGCGCACCTGTTGCTGAGTGTGCCTATCCATTCCAAGGTCCCAGCTGCTGCATCTCCCCACCACCACGCTACCCCAACCCTAGGCAGATCTCTGCACAGCCCACAGCCCTTGGTGGTATTGTGTGTTCGCCCTGAATTTGTGTCCCCTCACTCCCTTACTGTATCCGTGCTGAGCTCCACCTCTATTCCCAGGCCACCACGATGCCACCCAGGACACCTCTGTATTCTCCTGTGGTCTACCTGGGCCGCACCTGTCCTGAAAGGCTTGTGTCCTTTCCGTCCCCATGGTCAGCGCCCAGCCCCTCCCCCACACCAGCCATTTGCCCACCATTACTGCCTGCTTCATGTGCCCCACCCGGCAGCCCTCCCCCAAACACTCCCACCACCTGGGCTTTTTCCCCTGCTCAGAACCCATGACAATGTACAGATACCATATTTTTTTTCTTATGGCTTTTCCGTGAGCACTGAGAAGGAAGGGGCCTGTGTCTGAGAGAAATGGGGTTTGTGTGGTGGACAGAACATTCCTGTGAAGAGGTAAGAGGCTTGCTCTGGGCTAGGCTTCTCTCCACAACCCTCGTCCTCGCCACCCAAGCTGCTGTGAACCGGGTGACAATGGGAGGAGTGTGCAGCTCACCTCCCTGCCATTCATGATCACCCCAGCTCTGTCGTGGCCGCCCACACAGCACCCCTGCCAGCCTCACCCTGCCTGGCCCCGCCTGTGCACCAGTGGCAAAGCAGGGAACTCCCACAGCACCCCAAACTCAAGACTGTGCTATGTGGGTTCTGAGGCCCTGGACCCGATACGCGCTCCTGGCTGTAGCCCACATGCTGGCCATGGGGCTAGGGGCTGCAGTGCTCCAGGCCCTGGAGGGTCCTCCCGCACTGCAGCTCCAGGCCAAGCTCAAGGAGGAGCTGGCTGCCTTCCAGGCAGAGTTTGGGGCCTGCCTGCCACACGGAGCCCTGGAGGAGCTGCTGGGCACAGCCCTGAGGGCACAAGCCCATGGAGTCTCTGGCCTGGGCAACGGCTCAGAGGCCAGCAACTGGGACATGCCCTCATCCCTGCTTTTCACTGTCAGCATCCTCACGACTACGGGTAAGGCCAAGGCTGCCAGGCAGCCCAAGGGGAGCAGGCTCTTGAAGCCATGGCTTCCTGAGGCCCCTGGAAATAGTCCTGTCACCAGCCCCAAAGCACCAGACAGAGCCCAGGCCCTATCCGTCCAACATCACAACTGGGGCTCCTCACCCCCAACACATCCCAACTGGTGCCTCCACTTCAGCTGCCAGGAGAGGCGTGGCCTCCCAGCCCCACCCCTAGACACCCTCTGAAACCCAGGAGGGGTGCCCAGACTTTGCATAGGCCTGAGGAAAAGCAGGGAATGTAACAGTGGCTCAGAGGATCGGGGTGGGGGGACATACTAGGACTACAGGCTGAGGAGGGGCACAGGAAGTCCTGGTGAGTTGTTGACCAAGACAAAAGGGCATACAACTAAAGGGTGAAGGACTTCCTGGTGAAGGGACCAACGTGTTTAGGTCCCAAGAAATAAAGCAGGGAGTGCAGTCCTGGGGTTTGGGTGGGGCTTTATTTGTCCTATAGAGCTGGTATGTATGTATTTTATTGTAGTGCGAAGGATCAAATGTAAGGTCTTGCTCCTTTTTATTGAAGCTCAAGAAACCATACAGAGCCTGAATCCCCACAAACAACATACTGGCTGGTACAACAGGGCCTGCCTCCAGGCAGGGCACAGACTCCAGCCCACCACTCCGCTAATCTCTCATCAGGGTCCTTCCTCTCCTCTGAGCAGTTTGCAGCCTCTGGACCAGCTGGACCTGTTCTCCCGGCATGTCCTACTCTCCCATCTTCCCAGCCTTCACTGTGTCTCTCTGTCTCCAAATTCCCTCTGCCACTTTGCAGCCCTACCAATCAACACTCACTGCTTGCTGCTCTTCCTGTTTGCTATCCCCCCACCCAACAAAAGTCAAGGCCCCAGGCCACCTCAGATTCCAGCATTAAGCCTGGGACACAGGGGAGGCAAAGTGGGTGGTGACACACCACCAGCTGTGGATTTGGAAGCACCAGATATGGGCGGAACGGAAGAATATCTCAGGAAGCCAACCTCAGGCTGAGAATGTAGCTCAGTAGTAAAGCACTTGCCAATTATGCACATGCAAGAGGTCCTGGGTTCAATTTCCAGCTCCGTGAAAAAGGAAACAAAGCCAGGATCTCACTGGGGACAGGATAGTTCCTATAACTGTCCTAGCTATAAATGTCTTGAGGGGTTATTTTCTTAATTCTTTCATTTTCTGGAAAAGTGACTGGGAAAAGGTGAGGGACTTGCCTCAGGATCCCGGGTGAAGGAGCTGAACGTGAAGTGGTCATGCAATTGTGGCCACTAGAGGGCAGCCTCCTCAGAGGCACAGAAAAAGTGGGGATGCCATAGGCATCACACCCAAGCATTCACTGGCTCCTTTCCTTCTTGTCCCCAGGCTATGGCCACATGGCCCCACTCTCCGCTGGTGGAAAGGCCTTCTGTGTGATCTATGCAGCCCTAGGTCTACCAGCTTCCCTAGTACTTGTGGCTGCCCTGCGCCATGGCCTACTGCCTGTGTTTGGCCGCCCGGGTGCCTGGGTGGCCAGTCGCTGGCATCTGACACCTGCCCAGGCTGCACTGTTGCAGGCAACAGGGTTGAGCCTTTTTGTGGCTGGCATCTTTGTGCTGCTGCCAGCACTGGTGCTGTGGGGTCTACAGGGTGACCGAAGCCTGCTGGAAGCCATCTACTTCTGCTTCGGCTCGCTCAGTACCATCGGCCTGGGAGATCTGCTGCCCGGCAGGGGTCACAGCCTCCATCCAGTGATCTACCAGCTCGGCCAGTTCGCACTTCTTGGTAAGTCTGGGGAGGAGTCTGGAACTAGGAGCCTGGACTTGATCCCTACGAGCCTGTGGGAGGTGGCACATCACGGGAAGGGGGGACCTTCTCTCGGGCATTGGCTAGAAGTAGTAGTCTGAAGAAGCCTTGAGGCAGCAACAGTAAGAGAGTTGTGAGTGGCACCTGGTGCCAGGGGGTCGCCATGCTAGAAGTGAGTGGAGAGCATCACGGGTGCCGCCAGAGCTGAGCCAGAGGGCTGGGGGTGTAGTTCTGTGGTTCTGCACATGCCTGGAAAGTGCAAGGTCCTGAGTTTGATCCCCAGTTCCACCAAAAAAAAACCCTGAAACAAGCTGCCCTAGCACTCTCCTCCCCAGGTTACTTGCTCTTAGGGCTTCTGGCTATGCTGCTGGCAGTGGAGACCTTCACGGAGCTGCCACAGGTCTGTGCCATGGTGAAGTTCTTTGGGGCCAGTACCCCCGAGACTGCTGAGGACCAAGATGGCATTGTGCACCAGGACGAGCTGGCTCTCAACAACCTGCCTCCTGCCACCCCCGCCTCGGAACAGGCCCCGGCTTGCTGACTGTCAGGTGACTGCCGTAGCTCCTCTGAGTGGGAAGATCCTGAGGAGGAAGCAGCGATGAGTACTTGAAAAAGAATCTGGAGATGGCGGGGTGGTGGTGAAGACTTTAGGGAATATGTTAAACAGGGGTAACAGCTCCACTTTGTTTTGTGTCTTCCTTCATTTTTGTTTTTTAGTACTGGGGACTGAGATAGGATTTGCTTAGGCTGGGCCCATCCTGCCTCAGCTGTAAGAGTCTGGGGTTCCAAGTGTGCACCACCACACCCAGCTACAAGTCTTCCATCAAGATGAGGCTTCCCTCCAGCAGTCATCCTGAGAGGTCCAGCCTCAGCTAGCATCTGGGAACTACAAATCCCTCGAGGTTGCCCAGGTTTAGGGTAGCAGAGATGACATTATAGGCCTAAGCCCCACCCTCTTCCACCTACTGAAGCCCAGGCTATCCTAAGGACAGGTCAGTGCTGCTGTGTCCTTGTCCAACTTTATTGCTGGCCGGAACATGAAGGAGAGGAGAGCACAGGGGCCTTTCCTCATACAGTCCCTCTCCCTGGGTAGCCAGCAGGGCCCAGCCCCTGGGGAAGGGTCCTGCTCTGTGCACAGTAAACACACACATACACATACACACACACTCATACAGACAAATAAATACAGGCAGCCTAGTGAGGGAGGGCATCTCCGAGGCCAGGTCCTCTGCAGCACAGGCCCTGGGCAGTGAGCAGGCACCAGGGACAGGCAATGTAGTGGGCCATGCCCAGAGGCCAAGCGAAGCCCAGGCAGGCTCAGCTCAGCACACAGCGGTCACGCCTGCTCAGCTGCCGGCTCAGCTTGCGGCGCCGCTGCTCCAGGCCACGCGCCAGCCGCTCATCCTCCTCCAGGGCGCTGAGGGTGGGAAGGAAGATCAAGTCAGCCCCAGCCTTGTCCTCCGGGGCTCCAGACCCAGCCCTCTCAGCTCAGATGGGCCCCCACTTACATCCGCTCCTTTTGGTCCAGGTCCCGGACCAGCTCGTCTCGCTGGTTCACCAACGACACCAGCTCCTCCAGCAGGAGCTGTTCTCGGTGCTGCTGCATGGCCGTTTTCTGCCAGTCTGAGACCCCAAGATCCAGAGTCAGGGGCACCCAGCCTGGCCCTGACTTACCTGTGGGCCCTCCATCCCCATCTCCCACCTTCAATGGCCAGCATGGCACGAAGCTCCCGGCTCAGCAGCTCAAATCTGCGCTCCAAATCCTGCTCCTCAATGCTGGGAGGCAAGGGTGCCAGGTCAGCAAGGGGTGCACAGGCTCTGACTCCCAGGCCCCAGTCCACCTCCCAGTCCTCCACAGGGGCCGGGCTGACCTCAGAGCACTACCCACTTTCCCCTCCAGAATTTGTTCCAAGTGGCTCTGCTTGCTAATGTTTATGTTCCTTCCTTGCCTCCTCTTGTAAAATAAGAAACAATTTTTAAAATGGAAGCAGTAGGCTACCTGTCCTGGAACAATGCAGATGCAGCAGCAAAGCTGTCTCTGTCGAGTGGCTGAGCTGAGCAGACCACTGGGCTTGTTTTCCTTACCACAGAGGCACCAAGTCAGACTGGAGGGCTGAGCTCCAACCTTCCAAGGGCACATTCTGCTCCTGGCCTCAATCTTCTTGTCAATAAACACAGTACCCTTTTATATGTGTGATACTGGGGAACTGAACCTAAGGCTTTCACATGGAGCTACATCCCAGCCATTTCTGTATTTTCAGACAGGGGCTAAATTTCTCAGACTGGCTCAAACTTGCAATCTTCCTGCCTCAGCCTTCCAGAGTGCTGGGATTACAGGTGTGTACCACCATTCCCAGCAAGACAGTACCAGTTAAACAGATTGCATAGGAAAGAAACAGGATAAAAATTAATAAGATGGCTGAACAATAATTTTTAAAAGATCTTTTTAAAGAAAGAAGAGAGCAGTGACTTCAGTAGTTCTAACCAAAGTAATGCAGCTAAGGTTCCCTGTGCTGGATCGCCCTCTGGCAGCAGTCGTGCCACCTGAGTTGTAGGGCTGGGCTAGGCCTACGCAGGCTGGGCGGGCCTTGGGGTGGGAGGGGCAGGGCCTGGGTGGCAGGGCGGCACTCACAGCAGCTGCAGCTGGTCCTGCCTCCGAATGAGAGCATTCTTCTTGTTGACCAGAGTGAACCATTCCTGGATCAGAATCTCCTCCTGCAGCCGGTTGGCACCTGAATCAAACCACAACAGTCACCAGGCCTGCACACCGTCAGAGCAGGGCGGCTGGGGCCTGGAGGAGCAGGGTGCTTGCTTATCCTATGATAGGGGCCAGCGCTGTATGTCTCTGGGAGGCTGCTTGCCCAACCAGGACTCAGCGTGCCCACTGTGAAGCCCCTCCTCCTTCCTCTACCCAGCAGGGCTGGGCAGATGCAGTGGCAGTGGCACCTGTTAAGGAGTGGCTCCCAGGTGCCCACCCACCCGACTCCATGAGGCTCCTCAGCTGCGTCTCCACCTCAGCCGCCCGTCCATCTATCTGCCTCTGCTCCTGTTCCAGGGCCTGCAGCTCTGCGCACACATACTGACTTGTGTCCTGGAACCGTTGCTGGAGACAGAAGAGGGGTTAGGGGATCAATGGGTTTAGCAGGCCCTAGCTACAAAGTGCCAACCCATCAGTGCCCCCATTTTAGCCCTTCTTACCAATCCGGCCTCTTCCCCTGAACCTAGGGGTGACTCTTCCAAGGGGGGGCTCCCACCTACAGAAAAAGACTGGGCTGAGGCACCGCCAACAACAAATGCTCCAGACAGACCCCAGTCCAGGACTTCTCCATGGCCAGAACTGAGCCATCTCCTCCAACAGTACTCACCAGGAGGTGGCTGTGAGGCTGCGGCGGTGGGTGGGCTAGGGGCAGAGCTGGGGTCAGGGCTTGGGCCTTCCTGTGGAAAAATGTGGCCAGTGAGGGCTCGGAGGGGTTCAGACAACTCCAGACAGACCTTCTCACCCACAGAGCAGAGGGGGTCCTCAGTCCCAGCCCCGCATCCAGCCACTTCTCCATTTTATAGGGCCTCCTCCTGTCCAGACTTTTCAAGCAAAGACTAGGCCTTCACTTCCCAGCCCACCCTCTAAACCTCAGAGTCCTCATCCTGGGACGGGGCTGATAACCCTGGTCTCACAGAATGAAAGTCAGTGCTGGAAGACTGGAAAGGGCCAGCAGGGACGTCCTCCATCCCCTTCCCACCTCCCCTCCAAGCAGCCCTCTCAGGGCACCTTTGATTCCGGTCAACATCTCCATCACAGCCAGGGCCTTTTGAGGTGACACTGAGCTACCTCAGGGCAACCCCACTTCTGGATCTACACTGTCCTAAACCAGCACTGTCAACTCCCAGCCAAAAGAGGGCGCCCTCCCACTGTATCAGTTCCCACACCCATTATAGTCTAACGCGTGGCTCAGAACCAGACCGGCTGGACTGCAAGACTTGCAATTTTATCCTACTGTGGCTCTGCTGTGACTTACTACGATTGTCAGCTTTGGGGGCCTCCACGTTTGAGCTCAGCTGACAGGCCCTTGGCAGTGCTGGTCAGCCATCCTTCTGGGTCACAGGTTGGGCAAAAGGGGTTGACACCCTATGCCTACTTTTACCCATACCCTCTGAGAGGCAGCCCTGGCCATCCCTAGTATCATCCTTTCCAGGCTGTGTGGTGGCCTCCTCACAGACTGCCACTACCCTACCTGCACCTCTGCTCTCAAGCCACAACCAACTCTCACCCAGTGGTGTAACTTTACCCCTTCTTGGTCCCCAGCCTCCCTGCCAAAGCCTGAGGATGGCTCCAGCCTCAACTCCCTGAGCCCCACCTAGAAGCCACCCCCTGGCCACAGTGCTAGACTTTCAGTTCCCCAAAGAACTTCCTCAGCCTGGAAACAGCCACCATCTTGAGCTGCCACAAATACATTCGATCTCCTGCCTCCCACGCAAGGCCCCCTAAGGCCCCTTCCCGACCTTCAGGACTTCTGAAGTCTAACTGGGCACATGCTACTCCTGGAGCTGCTCCTGGACAGCGGGGAGCCAGCCACCTCCTGTTGACTCTGCATGCTTCCCTGACCAGAGGAAGCCCTTTCAGGGACCCTGGCGTAAGTGGATTAAAAGCAACGGCCAGTGTCGCCTAGGGCATTTACTAAGCATACACAAATATTGATTCATTTCCATCTACTGTTTTTTCATCAACCCTGGGAGGCACAACTATTCCCTCTCCCATTTTACAGTCAGGAAAAAGCGTAGGAGATGAAGCTCGTACAGGGTATGGTTACAGGGCTGTCTAATCCCCCCTTTTATTTGCAGTACTGGGGATTTGAACCCCAGGCCTTTGAGAAAGGGTTTCACTAACCCAGTATTTGTTCACAAGCATGGATATCTACTGGCCTTGTGTCCCAGTATAGGAAACAGGGTAAAACCTCAGCCCTGCATTGACCAAAAATGTACACAGCTCAAAAAAGAGATCTTGCCCGGTGTGGTGGCTCATGCATGTAACCCCAGCACTCAGAGGCAGAGGCAGGAGGATTGCTGTGAGTTCGAGGCTGAGTTCAGGACCAGCCTAAAGTACAAAAGTGAGATTCTACCTAAAAAAAAAAACCCAAACATGCAGCTCCTCCCCCTTCTGACAGCACTCTCAGTGGTGCCCACCTGCCACCTTGCAAAGGGGTTTCCTCTTCTTCCTCAGGGAAGGAGCTCACAAATTCAAAGCCTTGCCCAGGGTCACACAACCGGGCAATAGTATGGGATCCAGCAGAGGGCGCTGTTTAAGAGGCCTGTAATCCCAGCATTCTGGGAGGCTGAGGCAGGAGAATGAAATTTCTATCCCAGCCAAGGCAGTTTACTGACTGACTCAGTAAGCCCCCACCTCAAAATACAAAATAAAAAATAAAGGTCTAGAGAAGCCAGGCATAGTGGTGCATGCTTGTAATCCAGCATTTGTGAGCCTGAGGCAGGAGGGTCACTGTGAGTTTGTGGCCAACCTAGGCTACACAGTAAGTTCAAGGCCAGCCTGGACTATACAATGCAATCTTGTCTCAAAAAACCAAAAGGAAAGGGCTGGGGATATAGTTCAATGGGAAGGGCCTGGTTCAATACTCAGTACTGGGAAGAAAAAAAAAAAAGAAAGGTGGGCATGGTGGTGCATACCTGAAATGTTAGCCAGCACTCTGGAAGGCTGAGGCAGGAAGATCACAAATACAAGCACATCCTGGGCAATTTAGCAAGAGCCTGTCTCAAAAAAAGGGCTAGATCACCGGATGTACAGGCCCATTCCTGTAATCCCAGTTCTCCGGAGGCTGAGGCAGGAAGATCACTGAAAGTTTAAGGCCAGCCTGGATTACACAGTGAGTTAGTTCAAGGCCAACTTGAACTCAACCAAGACCCTATTTCAAAAAACAACAAAGAAAAAGCCAGGTGTCGTGGCTCACAACTATAATCGCAGCACTTGAGAGGCTGAGACAGGAAGATCACTGAAATTATGAGGCCAGCCTAAATTACACACTGAGTTCAAGGTCAGCTTGGACTACAAAGGGAAGACTCAAATAAAACAGAATTCTGCCCCCAGGAAAAAAAAGAAAGAAATAGGGTGAGGATGTAGGTCCATGTTAAGGGTCTGGCTTTGGATTCAATCCTTCTGTCTCTATCACACACATAGATACACAAACCTATACACATACTTTCTCATAAAACAGACTATAAAAACAATGTCTCTTTACTTGGGCCTACAAATAAATGCCTAGTAGGGAACTAAAAGCAAAAAAAAGCTTGACCTTCATTTTTGTTTTTGTTTTAAAACAGGGTCTCCCTCTGTAGTTCAGTGACCATGAATTCTCTGTGTAGCCCAGGACAGCCTCAAACTTGATCCTCCTGCTTCAGCCTCCCAAGTGCTGAGACTACAGGTGTGAACCACCACACCCAGCTTACTTTCATTTTTCTCTCCTTTATTACCTTAAAATTTTGGGTTTGAATCTTGCTCACCTCTGCCCGTAGGCACATTAATCATTTAGAGAGAATCTGTCTAAAAGTTGGCAAAACAAAGTTGATTACCTCTAAACATATGTAACTTATCCCGTCAAAATTAAGGTACTTACAGAGACATCTGCTAAGCATAGAAGTCTCCAGTCCCAAAGCTCTAGTCACCTGGGATTTCCGAAGCCTCACAAACCTCCCCAGCTGAAGCACTGGTCTCCCGGAGGCCCAACTGCCCCTAACGCAACAAGGACTCTCACTGCAGCCACCATGGGAAAGCAGAACCGGGGTCAAGGTCCCAGAACCTGCCCCTCACTCCGCTGAGTCTCCACACCCGGCTTGGCCCTTTATGAGTGACCCACTAGGTCTTCTGATCATTCCCGTGTCCCCTCAGTTCCCTCTGGTCTCTTGCTTTCCAATTAACGCTTCGGGTTGTGAAATTCATGCTTATGACCTCAGTTTTAATTTCCGGCACCACTGAAGCAAGGACCCACAGTAGCTGGTAACACTCTCGACTATAACATAGGCTGTCTGCTCCCCCTGGAAAGGGCACTGGAGCACTGAGAGGTCACGGGGACAAGGCCAGGCACAGAGAGATGGCTCAGAGGAGGCAGGAAAGAGCCAACCTCAGCAGCACTGAGCTTACTCATGCCCGCCGTGGTGGGAATTCAAATGCTTCTTCCTCTGTCTGACCCAAATTCCTCTTTCTGGACCCTCACGCCTGGCCTCTCCTCAACAAGCCTTGCTAGGCCACACCTCAGGAACCTTGCTTTTCCCATGGAATCGCTTCAGACCCATCGAAGCTCCAAGGTGCTGATCTCATCCTATTCCAGGCCTTTGGGAGCTCGGAAGGGTGAGGCAGGGCAGAACCTTCCCAATGTACATACAGGAAATACGGAAGGACACAGCCAATAAGGAGGAGCCTCCTCCAGCCCCACACATCAGCATCTCCTGTGGGGCAAGGGCTGGAAGAAGGCCAGGCTTGGGAAGACCAGATGCTGGGACTTGGGCCCAGAAGGGTGTAGGCTGTACCTCCCTTCTAAGATTTAAAGAGCCACTAACATCAGTTAACCAGCCAGGCTACAGAGCTGTGTCCCATGGATCTCTCCGGCCACATCCCTCTGGGTCCCTCCAGGGCCCTCTGTCTCTCTCATTCACAGGCTCAACCCTGTGCCTCTGACCTGGCACTCAAGCCTCCTGCTCTCAGCCTGGCCCCACACCACCTGGGGACCTTTCAGATGTCTGGCGGTTCCCTAAAATGACCCTGGGTTTCCTGAGGCCACATTCTACTGGAGTGAGTCCCTCCATTTGAGAACTACCCATACTCTTCTTTCTTTCTTTTTTTTTGAGACAGGGTCTTGCTTTGTAGTTCAGGCTGGCCCTGAGCTCAGCCTCACACTCACATCACAGCAATCCTCCTGCCTCTGCCTTCCGAGTGCTGGGATGACAGGTGTGAGCCACCATGCCCGGCACTGTGGTATGAGGTACTGATTGCTGCTGGGCGTGAGTCTCCACACCAAGTATTGTATGTGGTGACCGGGGATCGAACCTGGGTCCTTGCACTTGCAAAACAGGCACTGGAACCACTGAGCTAACTCCCCAGCCCTCTTCTTTCTTTCTTTTTTTTTGAGACAAGGTTTCTCTTTGTAGTTCAGGCTGGTCCTGAGATCAGTCTCAAACTCACAGCAGTCCTCCTGCCTGTGCCTCCCAAGTGCTGGGATTACAGGCGGGAGCCACCATGCCTGGCACTGTGGTATGTGGTTCTGATTGCTGGTGGGCGTGAGTCTCCATGCCTGGAATTGTTGTATGTGGTTACCAGATTGAATCTGGGTCCTTGCACGTGCAAGGCAGGCAGGAATCACTGAGCTAAATCCCTAGCCCCACCCTTACATTTTTGAACTGGCAAAACTCTACCTGTCTGAAAATAGCCTAAAGGCCTTTACTTCTTCCAGAAAGCCTTCTCCAATTTATTCCTCCCTTCCCTCCAAACTGAAGGGCCATCACCATACAGCAGTCTGACAGCTGCCTCAGCTGTCCTAGACCACAGCTGGAACACCCCTGGCATAGACTTTTCTTTTGACACAGGGTCTCACTATGTAGCTTAAACTGGCTTCAAACTTACCACATAGCTCCAGCTGGCTTCTAATGATCAAAACTCTTACCTTAAGCCTGGAATACTGAGATTACAGACATTCACCTTCACAACTATATGACCTGGACATCAATGTTGTGAGGTCTCTCCAGGACCATCTCCCTAATTAACGCTGTGACAAAACTCCCTGGAAGACTGGCCTAAAACCTGAGGCAAAATGTGGTAGGGACCCAGATCTCAGTGGGGTCGCCACCTCCAACCTCCCATTGTGGAAACAGTAGAAATTGGACATGGTGGCCTATGCCTGCCTATAGTCCCAGCACTGTGAGAGATCAAGACAAGAGATTCAGCCCAGCTTGGGGCAATTATGAGACTAAGAGAAACTCTGTCTCCAAATAATAAATTAGAAAGTGCTGTGGCTACAGTTCGGTAAAGACCCTGGATCCGATCTCTAGTACTCTCTAGTACAAGAAAGAAAGAAACAGAAGAGGGTCTGGCTCGGGCATGGCAGCCTGTGAGTACAATCCTAGTACTCAGGAAGCACAGACAGAAGGAAAACCATTAGCAGACCCCCCAGGAGGGCAGCAGAGTCCTCTCTGGGCCTGGCGGTCCTTGGCTGGAATACATCCTGTGAAGGGGAGCTCACTGCCTCCTGCCAGGGTTGCTCCACAGCACCAGGGTCCCTCTGAGCCCAGAGCACCTTCCTGTGTCCAGCTGTGCTCCCCTCGCTCTTAAGCTGCCAGCCCTGTCCTGAGAGACCCTTCTCTGCCAAGGTCCTCTCCTGCCCGGCTCTGAAGCAGGAGAGGGTCACTCACCGTGGCTGCAGCTCCCGTGGCGCGGGGGTTTCCTGAGTCTGGCTCATCCACGGAGGAGATGCTGTTGCGCAACCTGGAACGTCTCTTCTTCAGCAGGTCAGCATCGCGCACGTGGGAAAAGGAGCCATGAGCACGGGGTGGCGGCACCGGACCTGCCTCCCCATTGACGGAGGGCCGTCGCAGTCTCACGCCGCCCCCGCCTGGCGTCGCCCCTGCTCCGTTCACAAGCCCCTCCGCTGGGGGAACTGGGGCTGCGGGTGCTGGGGCTGTGGGGACATCGTCCGGGGCCTCTGGGGAACTCGTTTCCCCTCCGACCTTTGCCTCGCCCTCCTTGGAGGCAGAGTCAGCGTCCGTGCCCGCGGAAGCCACAGTGGGGTCCGCGCAGCTTGCAGCCTCCTTGGACGCCTCAGCCCCATGCTCTCGCAGCCGCTGCGCCAGGTTGCCAGCGTCCAGCTCCTCGGGCAGGTTTGGTGTGGCACTGCCCACACGGTAAGTGCCGGTGCCACCACCGCCCTCCAGCTGCACAAGCTGCAGCTCCTGCCCAGTGCAGAAAGCACGGATCTGGCACAGGTATGTCATGACGATGAGCTTGTCTGGGACAGACAACAGCACCATATCCGCGGGCTCCAGCAGCCTCGACACACCCAGGGCAGCGAAGCCATCGAAGGCCTAGGAAGGGTGCACATGGGGTCAGTGACAGCAACCCTTGTTACCTAGCAACACCAGGGTCCCCCAGCAGCATACTAGGGATTGCCTAGCAACGCCTCCCAGCAGCCCCACGGAAGTCTAGCGGTGGCGTCAGTCCTGTTGCCTAGCAACAGCATACCGCCTACCCTGTTACCAAAGGGTGGTCTGGGAAAAATAATTTAGTTAAAAAATGCTTTTGTAAAAATACCAAAAGAAAACTAAGAAAAACAAACTGTTTAATGACCAAAAGGGTAGAGTATGTCCAAAAGCCACCGACCCCTAGGGCCTGCAGCCCACACAGGCTTTTTCTTAGTCTCAGGCAGAAGCCTCCTACCCGCCTCGGCTCCCTCCCATCTCACCTGCTTGTTGTTCTGCTTGATGTCCAGTGGGTCAAGGGAGGCATAGTCACTGCAGAGAGGGCACTGGTCAGAGGCTGGACCCACACTGCCCTCACCCCGCTCCCCCTCCACCCTGCCCCATCTGGCAGGCGGCTCACATCTTGTCGGGATAGAATCGGTGCAGGATGGCACAGAAGGCCAAGCCATTGCGCCAGGATGTGGTGAAGTTGGTGATCCTGACACCGCGGTAGCCAGTGGTGACCTCCTGGCACCACTCCAGTAGGGACTGACTGGAGCTGACCAGGGCAGGTGGGGCCTAGGGACAGAGGGTGGGTTCAGGGGGAGTATTCCAGGAACTTGAGCATACTGCCCCTCAAGAAAGCTCAGGCCTGCCACAAATCTCAGCGAGTCTGCAGAGGGCATCAGAGATCACTGGTCAGAGCTAAGGATTTCCAGGAATTATCTGCCAAGGTCATTTAAAAGGTCAGCGCTCCCCAGGCAAGATCAGAGGTCATCAGCAGCCACACCTCAAGGCCAGCCCAGAAATCAGGGGTATCCAGATCCATGCACCCCGGCCCAGACAAAACGAGGTGAGAGAGCCAGAGCATTCTGTGGAAGCTGGACCCCAAATATGACTTTATCTTAGTAACCAGGTGGGTCCACACAGAGCCACCATTAGCGCAACCCCAGGTTAGTGCGAAGAAGCAGGCTGGGCCCTCAGCAGTCCCCATCCCTACCTGGCTGCCCGGCAGCCTCCTGTCCTCTTCCGGCTCCTCTGGGGAAGAGGCTCCCGAGGGCCCAGGCACCCCAGCCCCTGCCCCACCGGCCGCCTGCGCCTCAATCAGGCCGGCCTCTGGGATGCCTCCCTTGGCTTCTTTCCCCGTCTCGGTTCCCAAGACCCCAGCCTCTGCTTCCTGGGCCTCAAAAACACCAGATTTATTTTCTGTGGGCCCCACAACTGCCATTTCTGCTTTCTGGGCCCCTCCAAACCCCAATGTGGTCTCTGATCCTCCCAAAACCCTGGCTTCTGTTCCCTGAACCCACAAAACCTTAGTCTCTGCCCCATGTGGTCCTGAAACCTCTACTTCTACTTCTTGGGACCCTAAAACTCTTTGCTCTGTGACTGGGATCCCAAAAGCCTCACATTTGAGAGCTGCCCGAACTCTAGTCTCTGCTTCCTGGACTACCACAGTCTCAACTTCAGCCTCCTCAGACTCTGAAACTGCAGTTTCTGTCTGTTGGGTCTGAACTACCTCAGCCTCTGGCCCTGAGACCCCTAAACTCCCAGCTGCTGCCTCCTGGGTCCTTGGTAGCTCAGCTTGTGCTGCCCTGGTCTCCTTCCCTGGCACCTCCAAGTCTCTTATCTCTGTCTCTTCCGACTCTGGCTTCTCCAAATCTGCTTTTCCAGCTTCTACCCCTGGAAACGCTGCATCTCCCACTGTCTCCAGAGTCCCCAGTATCTCAGTTTCTATTACTGAAACCTCTGAAGTTCCTAATTCTGTCTCCAGGGTCCCGAACTCCTCATCTCCTGTTGCTCCTATCTCTACCCCTGGGATCCTCCATACCCCACCCTTTTGGCTTTCCAGTATCTCAGATTCTGCCTCTGGGGCTTCTGTCCCTGGAACCCCTGAGCCCTGAGGGGCTTTCTCCCCTGCCTCCAATGTTTCTGCCTCTCCCTCCCCAGTCCCTGTCTCTGATAGCCCAGATCCTCCCACCTCTACCTTCTGGGCTCCCACTATGTCAGCTCCTATCTTCACTACTGTGGAGCCTTCAGATACCCCCTGGGCTCCCACTATCTGAGACTTCAGTATCCTAGTCCCCACACCTTCTGAACACCCCTCTGCCTCCCGGATCTCCAATACCTCAGACTCTGTCATTCCAGCCTCTATCCTTGGCATCCCTGGAACTCCCACCTCTGTCTCTTGGGCCCCTAATATTTCAGATTCGGCCATTTCAGCTTCTATCCCTGGAACCCCTAACCCCTCAGTTGGTGTACCCTGGGTACACCTTTCAGACTTTGCTTCCCCAACCCTTGTCTCTGGTACCCCAGAACCTCCCACCTCTGTCTTCTCAGCCTCCATTAACTCAGTCTCTACTACGCTCTTCTTCCTGCTCAGAACTGCTGAGTCCCCAGGCTCTATTTTCTGGATCCCTAATACTTCGGAGTCTGCTATCCCAGCCTCTTTCCCCAGCATCCCTGGAACTCCTGTCTCCTGGGCCTCTCGTACCTCCAACTCTGCTGGTCTAGAAGCCCCTGACTCTGCTGTCTCTGCCTCCTGGACCCCCAATAGCTCAGTGTTTACTGGCCTAGTCTCTATCTCAGAGAACCCTGATCCCCTCACTTCTGCCTTCAGGGTCCAAAGTACCTCCCTCTCTGCTTGTTCATTCTTGGTTTCCAGGAACTTTGACTCTTCTGCTTCTGCCTCCCAGATCTTCCAACCCCTCGGTTTTGCCCCCTGGTCAGCAGATGACGGGCCCCCCTGAAACCTGCTTACCTGCGGCCCACTGCTCGCTGATCCAGCAGCAAGGCCCTGCTCTAGGTCTGTCCTGCCCACATCAGAGGCTTTATCTCTCATCTCGGCATCTTTTCTGACCTGGCCTGCTATGTCCTTGGCCTCACTGTGATCGAGATATCTAGAGCGCCCTGCAGGCACTGCTGGCAATGAGCTCAGGCCTGTGGAAGCCTCTTCCTGCACCCTGACCTCCATCTTCCCCTGAGAGCCCCTGGGAGGTGCCTCAGGAGTTACCCTGAATCTTGCCTCAGGCATACGCCCTGCTGCCGCTGGCCCTGTACTAGCCACATGTCTCACCACATGTCTCTGCTCAGTTTCTTCATCTCCAAGTTCAGGACTCTCTTCAGTCCCTCCAGCCACGAGCCCTGACCTCCTAGGGCTCATCTCTTTGACTCCTGCGCTTTGCCTGATGTCTCTCCTGTCAGCCTCCAGCCTGTCTCCAACAGTCCCCTCTTCAGCTTTGGGCCTCTGCCTTCCCAAGGGGTCTCTGAAGTCTACACCTCCAATGTCTAAGCCCAGCCTGGCTCCATGGGCTTCTGTTCCTTCCTGAGGACTTGTCCAGGCCTGGGTTTCCCCAGAAGAACCCATTTCTGTTGGGGGGGCCTCTGAGGCACTGGCACTGGGGACCTGGTTTCCCTCTTGAAGGACTGGGGTCTGAGGAACATCAGAGCCTTTCCGGAGCCGAGGGGCCGGGGTGGGGGCCCTGTCCTGGCTTGGCTGCCTCAGGGACCTGAGGGGAGAGCAGGAAAGAATGTCGGAGGGGGTCTCCTGTGCACCCCAATCTCAGCTCCCACCCTGCCCTTTGGATTGCTGGGCCCTGGAGAGGCAGTCAGTGCTGCGGAGAACAGCTCCACAGTGGCAGGACTGGAGTGGTTCCAGAGCTCACCTTGCCTCCGGTGGGGTTCCTGGGGGCCTGGGGGCCTCAGACCCCACCTGGCCCCCTGCTATAGTAGCTGGTTCTGACCCCTGGCCCCGGGAGGCCCTGGCTGGGGGCACAGGGGCACTCACAGGGGCTGGACTGGAATCCTCAGTTTTTGTAGGGCTGGCAGCTGGGGGAGAAGGGAAGAGAGGCTGAGGCCTGGGCCTTGTGACTTCAGGTCTAGTCCCTACACAGAACCTACGCCAGGCCTCACCTGCCTGCCAGGGCTGTGCTTGGCCCTCATCGTCTTCACAAAGAGTCTTCAGCTCCCGAGAGGGCTCTGGGGGTGGAGGGTTATAGGGGACAGCTTCAGCTCAGGGCAAAGCCCTGCAGGTCATAGCCCTCCCCCCAACTAGAGGGCAGGGCCTACCTGGGCAACGCCCCAGCCTCAGGGCACCATCCCAGCCTGGAGAAGGGACAAGCCCACAGTTGCAGAGGTAGAGAAAGAGAGAGAGTCACAAAGGCAGACAGACAAAAAAGCCTTAAAGAGTAGCTGGGAGGGCTGGAACACCAGGGGTGAGGGAAGGTGGGGAGAGGCGGGGCGGGAAAGGGGGACCGAACTGCTGCGTCCCTGGGCTTTTGACCCAGCCTCTTAGGTCAGGTATGCGCTAGGCAGGTACCCACCAGAGGAGGGGCGGAGGCCAGGGGCATGAGGAGGTGCTGGGAACCCCTCAGCCAAGGCCTGCGGCCACCGGGACCATGCACAAAGCCAGAACAGCCTGGATTACTGGGGAGGCTGAGACTGCTGAGCCGTACTGCGCTCCCATCACTGGGGGCACAGCTGGCCCGACCCAGCACAGCCAGTGGCATGTGGCCCATGTGCCTCCTTCAACTCTAGCCGTTAGCAGTCATGAGGTACAGTAAGCTGTGAGCCCACCTGGCTGGGGCCCTCGAGCCCATGCCTCAGGGGCCCTTGGGCCATTGGCCTCATCTTCATCACTCTCAGCAAAGTCCTCCAAGTTTCCCACATCACTCGGCTTCACACTCATAAGGCTGGCCAGGCTCTGCATGTCATCATCCCTGGGGGTCAGAGGTCAGGGGTGAGGGCTGGGGTCAGAGATCGCAGGACAGGGCAAGGAGGGCAGGTGGGCACTCACGTGGCTCGGCCCTCCCGCAAGAGGACCCCTGAGAGGGTAAGGCTCAGCTCAGCATGCACCACCTTCACTGACTTGGGCTTCAGCCGCAGCCGCAGCGGAACCTGGGCCGGCACAGGCCCTGCATGGCGGGCCAGGTCCACCTCGGCTGTGGCCAGCACTTTCCGCTGTCCCTTGGACTCCTGAGGGTGGGAAGGAACACAATGAAGGGCAGGCATCAGCACAGTGTTGAAGTCCTTGAGACCCCAGGCCCAGCCCATCCTGGCACTCACATTCTCGATAATAAATGTCCACTCTTTAGCCTCATACTGGTCCACGTGGGGGTCCTGGGGATAGAGGCAGATGAGTACAAGGCTATGGGGAGGGCAGTGTGGGGAGAAGGAGCTGTGGTAGCCCCAGCCTGTGCCCAGCCACCTCTGCGACGCGTGCTAAGAAAGCATTCCTCCTTTAAGAAGCTTCCTGGGCTCCTCCTGCTCAGAAGGCTCCTCCCCGAATCTCCCAGCCCCATCCATCCCTCTCTTCTTTCCTCTTTGGATAAATCGTCCACCCGGGGTGCCCCTGGCTGCCCACTGCCATTGCCTGGCCAGCCCCACTGACGTCAGAGGGAAAGAGACTTACTCTGTACAAGGTCACTGAGATGTCCACATTCTCAGGCACCATCCACACCACAGTGCCCCGGTACGGGTTCTGGATGCCTGGCTGCCAGCTGTGGGCCTGCAAGAGGCGGTCTGAGTCCTTCCCCGAGGCTGAACTCTTCCCCCTCACCCCACTCCCTTCTCTTCCCCCTGTAGTCTGCCCCATCAGCCTTCCCTTTGGGTCCTCTCTGGTCACATTCCAATCTGGGCCCCCAGCTGTCATCCTCCCCTACCTTGGAACAGATGCGTCGGTTCCGCCGTGTCCACACCACCACCAGCTTGTCCGGCTGCCTGGGGAGAGTAGGGAGGGGGCTGCTCAGTCAGCTCACCCAGCCTCTGCATCCCCGCTCCCCTTCCCCTGTCCCACGGGGTCTCCCTTCTGACCCTGTCCCGGTCCCTCTGGGCAGTCTCTTATCTGAGAACACAGGGTGCAGGGTGGGGCTGCTGAGGTAGGGTGGGGCCGAGGCAAAGGGCAAAGGCCTGGACAGCACGGGCCAGCCGGGACAGGACCATGAAGGAACACGGTGAGACAGAGACATAGAAGACAGACAGAAAACAGACACGTACCAAGAGACACTGGAAGAAACAGAGGCTTGGAAGTTCCTTCATTTGCAAATTATTTGTGGTGTGCTCCCTATGAACCCAGCTCAGTTTTGGAGACAGAGCAAAAAAACAGAGAGCAGGACCCTTCTGAGGCCAAGGGCCAGGAAGCCAGGGAGAGAGGGCCTGGCGAAAAGAAAAGTAAATTCTCAGGCTAACCCCAGGCCTCTTTTGAGAGAGCCTCTGTCTCCTTGAGGTTGGGTGTAAGAACAGGGGCACGACTGAACAAGGGATGGGTCACGAGAGGATCTGGAGAAATGCCTGGAGGAGGGACAGGGACAGCAAGGGGCAGAAGTGGGGAGTGAGACCAGAGAGACACAGGGTCAGCTTGTCCACAGCTTCCCACACGGAGGGCCTTTGGTGCCAGCAGCCCTCGTCTAGCCTCCGGGGCCCCAAGGAGTGTCAACTCTTTGGACTCTTGCTTCCCAGAACCCGGAGCTATGGACCAAAGCTTTGCAAGGAGATAATGACAGAGCCTAGAGGAAGTCAAGAAGGACTTCTAGGTGGAAGGTGACATGTAAATTAACAGCACAGCACATGCAGGGCAAGTTCAGGGAAAAGCAAAGATGTGGGGACGCAGAAACTAAGCAAGGAGAAAAAGCAACACAGGCCTAGTCCCAACCACAGAGATGACCTGGAGGGCCCCAGAGGAAAGGGCCCCTTCAGGTTAGTCTCCAACTTCCACCCCTTTGAGGACGAGGATGTTTAAGGGGAGCCAGACAAAGGCAACACAGGCACCTTCCTTGCCTGTGCCCAGTCTCCTGTCAGGATGCTCAGGTCCCTTCCCCTACAGAGGCCGAGCCAAGCTACGCAGCTCTCCTGTTGACCCCAGAGGCCCCTGAGGCCCAGAGAGATGGCCAGGCAGGGTTACAGAGCTGAGCTTTGAGCCTTTGGCCCAGAACTAAGCTCCCTCCTCCACCCCAAACAGAAGGTCAGAGCCCAAGCAAGGATAGCCAAACCTTCCCAGAAAGGGGAAGCAGACAAGGGGTGCCTCTGGGGGCGGGGCCTGACTGGGTAGCCTGACTCAGGCCAGACACGCCCTCCCAGGGAGCTATGACCTGGGCAGAGACGGCTTCCTGCCCTGGGCTCCAGGCTAAGAAGCCAGAAGGCCCTATCCCACCGCTGCCTGTGACTCAGCTGCCCTGCCTGCCTGCACCCTGGGCCTGATCTGCAGGCCCACATGATGCCACTAGGCTCTTCCAGGATGCTGGGGCACAACCCAGAGGCCAGGCTTAGCCTAGCGGGCCCTGTCCTCTCTGGGCCAAACAAGGGCTCTCAGCAGGCCCAGTGTGAATGAGAGATCAGAGACAGGGCCTTGGCCCCCCAGGACCTCACCTCTGTGCACTCCCCTCCCCATTCTCCCTTCCAGCCCTAGCCTTTCCCCTAGGGAACCTAAATTTAGGCCCGCCTGGTGGTTGAGGCCCCCACAGCTGTGCCCTAATCCACCAAGGGAAGCTGACACCAGTGAGCACATATATTTAGGGTGTGACGCAGGGACCGGCAGCTGCAGTGGGGCATGTGAACCAGATGCCCCTGGATGGTTTGGCAGTCCAGATCGGAGCCTGCACTCCCTCAAGTGTTGCCCCTCACTCCACTACCACAGCCCCTCCTCCTGGACCCCAAACCTCCTAGGTCCTCAGGGCCCCTTTTAGGTCACTCCCCGCCTTCCTCTTCCATCTTCCAAGTGCTCAGTTTCCCCTTTTAAGGACATGATGGAAACATTTCCAGGCTCCTAGCCCTGTTCTGGCTGAAGGGAGGGGGGTACTCTCTGGCTCAGCAAAAGGCCAGGGGAAGGGGGGGAAACATCGTTGTTTTGAAGTGGGCTAAAGTCCATGAGGTTTCTGCCTCCGTGCCTGCCACCTGTAGACCTCAAAACGTGTTTCCATTTCCAGTACCACCCTGACCATCCCTCTGGCCCAAGGCATACAGTATCCCTCCCCCAACCCTGACCACAGCTGAAAAAAATGTGGGAACAGACTGAGGCTTAGGCCTGAAAGCCCTCCCTCCACCCCTGAGAAGTTCCCCGCACCTCAGCTCCCGGGGTCTTGAAAGTTGTAAGGAACTTCAGAATCTTCCTGTCTGTGACACAAGGGCTCAAACTGGGGCAAGGAGAAGGGGGTCTTGACCACAGGGCTGGGGAGAGCGGGTGCTTCTCGGGCTGAGAGTGGAGGATAGGGTGCCTGCGAGCTGGAGGGGTCCCCTCAGGCATTCCACTTACCACTTCTTGGTGCACTCCAACACAAGCTCGTGGTAACAAGCCACGAACTGGAACTTGGCAGCCCGCTTGCCCACGCGCTGCAGGCGCTTCCACACGGAGGTCATGGCCACCGCCGCTCCCACTGTCCCCTTCTCAGGCCCTCAGCTCCCGCTGGCCCGCGACTGCTGGCCTGGCCGGGGTCCCCATGGCCTCGAGGGCTTCTATCTGTATTACTCGCCCAGGCTACCCCGTGAGCCCCGTCCGTGCGGGGGCGACCTCAGATTGCGATCCCCGATGCTGCTGCTGGGGCTCGCGGGATGATCCGGCAGGGCCCTCGGCGGGTGGTCCCGGGAGCTTCGGGCTGCCCTGGATGCAAGCGGCTGGTGTGAGGGTTTCCTGGAGCCGCACCCCCGTCTGAAGGCGGGCGGGGCAGCGGCGCGGGCGGGAGCAGGGGCAGGAGCAGGGGGCGGGGCTGCCGGAGCTTCCGGGCCTCTAGCGCGACCGGCGCCCAGGGGCCAGCTCGGTGTATGCCCGGGCTGGTGGATGCTCCGGGCGGATGCGGGGCTCGAAGGCCTGTAGAGGGCAACTAGTAGCTTGGCGCCGCCCTTGAGAGCGCTACCCGGGCCGCCTCCCTTCCTGTCCACAGCACTTTCATACTCTTGACCCCATTGCACAGGGCAGGATAACGGAGACTAAGAAAACGAGAAGCACTTGCTTAGGGTTCTCTAGAGCATCCATCTGAGGCACAGTCAAGTGTTCTCAACAAGGGCGGAAGACTCTGCTGCCACCCACGTCTGAACAGGACAGAAAGGAGCAGTCAGGGCCACCTTTGGCAACACCCATCCCCCATGCAGATGCAGAAGTTGACTCCTCAGCTGTCAAAGAGGTTAGTCCCAAACACCCTCACGCAGCTAGAAGCCCAATTCCTGACTCGGGTCAAGTGTGTTCTGAACCTTAGTTCTCAAGTCTGTGAAATGTGGTCATTATAGTTCCGTCCTTTATACTCAACGAGACAAGGCGCAGGTCTGGTGATTTTGCCCGTTTCTTACAGGGGAGCCCTTACAGCCTGCGTGCACATGTGTGTTTACTCTCTTGCCCCTGGGAAGGCTGCCCGGGTGGGTGTTGGCTGTGCGGTTAACACCTAGATTAGAGCCCTTATCACCTACCCACTTGCTGCTCATGGTAATGAACTTCTGCAAGCATCAGAGAACTACCCTGGGGCGGCACTTCAACTACCCTGGATTTGGACAGGACATCTGGGTTGCCAGGAGTGCCAGTTCAGTGACATCGCCGAGAGGCAGATGACTCTTGCAGGGCAGGACCTAGGCCTACGCTGCCTGTGTGCAGCGTTGTGAACGTGCAGTGCAGCGCAGGCTTCTGCAGGCTTGAACTCCGTTTGACTCCTAGACCCACTGGTGTGCTCCTTGGGAACGTTTCCTGTGTGAAAGGAAGCCTTTTCCACACAATACTGCAGGTGCGCGTGTGTTGGGGCGTAAGGCAGTATGAGACTAAGGGCGCAAAGGGGTGTCTGGGACCTCATCACCCTTCAATGCCAAATCAGTCTCTCGCACCCTAGCAGGGCCCTGCCCTGTCTCCATCCCAGGCCTGCCTGGGCTCTGGAGAAGCCACTTCATCCTTTCTGCCTCCCGAGTTCACTCCTTCCATCCCTGAACTCTTAGCTCCCCGGTCCTTCCTGAAGGTACCTTCCTCCTCCCACCCAGGGGCCCCAACGCTCACACTGCAGGCTCTGGCCCACCCATTTCCTGTGCGGCCCCAACTCCGCCCTCACTCGAGGTGGAAAGTTTCGCTCCTCAAGATGGGCGGCGCCTTCTCCTTCCTTCCCGACTGGCCAGAAAAGCCCAAAGCGAATGAGAAGGGGGCTGGGCTCCCAGGCCACTAGTCCGGGAGGGGAAGTGACTCGACCGCAGTCTCGGAGCCAGGAGCCGGGCTTGGCCGCCAGGAACACTCCCAATCCCGCCCCAGGGGAGGATTTTTTCGTCGCCCGGGCTAAAGCTTTTTATTCCGGGTCTCGTGCGCCACCTGCTGGCCAAGCGCGGGCTGCACTTGCCAGAAACCGCTTCACTGTATTCCCGCCAGAGCGAGGCAGTCAGAACACAATAACGCCGAGAGCATTTATTTAAGCGAGCAGAAGGCTGGCCCCTAAATTTAAATATCCAGCATGGGGCCCTAACCTTTTACCCCTGTGGGAGAGTGCAGGGGTGGGTCCTGCAGTCCTTATCCAGGGACAGAGGTGGGATGCCCCTGAGCCAGGAGCTGCCAAGAGCAGAAAAAGGTGGGAAACAGATGGGAGGAAGCACCGAGTCCAGTCCCAGGATGCCAAGGGGAGCGCGAGATGCTTCGGGCTTCACCGCCCAACTGAGGGTTCGCCAAGCTGGGTGCACGTGTGTGGGAGGAGTGGAGGCCCAGTGCCACAGGCAGAGGCTGCAAGGAGCCCACCTCGTGCCAGCTAACCAGGAGGGAGGAGGTTGCCAGTTGTTTGGAGAGCACACGCCTTGCCCTCCTGAGAGGTAAGGTGAGGTGGTACCGGTGGAAGAGCAGGCACTGTCGTCTGAGGATGGCTGAAAGGGTGAGTTTTGCACCTTTTGCTCAGGTGCGTCCTCACCGACCCCAGATCCTCAGAGGCTGATGTGGAAGGCGTCCTGCAGCCACTGGTCACGGGCATTGTGGGTCTGGGGCACAGTGAGGGGTGGTGGGTCAGGAGGCAAGTTGGCATCAGGTGGCTCATCATCATCAGATAGGCCGGCGTCGGGTGGGTAAGAGCTGTCCGAGTGCAGGGAGGACGACAGGTCCTGGCATAAGCTCAAGTCTTGGCACAGATGCTTGTAGTCCTGGATCGACTCGTACAAGCCCCACAACTGGCACAGCAAGGACATGTCCAACTGCCGCAGACCCACCTGCAGACACTGACAGTGGGCTGGAGTTGGGGTGCAGGCCACCCCCAGCCCACACTCCTGGAATCGTAGGCCCCAACTCTGTATCTAGCACCTTTCTAAGTGAAAGTTTTGGGGACAACAGACAGCAGCACCTGCAAGATGTGAAACTTGAGGCAAGTCACTGCGCCTTCCTCACTTAGAAAATGAGGAGTAAATGGACCTGGGTAAACCATGCAAACACACGGAACTTCTGCCATGCGCTGTTTTTGGTTGCTGCTACAAGCCCATGACTCAAATGCCTTCTTAGACCCCCCCAGCCCGCGCCTCCGTACTCCGCCCAGCCTGAAACCCTCCCGCGGAAGCCCCCACCCCCACTCACCATCTCCTTGCGCAGCGCCGCAAGAGCAGAGTCGAGGTTGACCGGGCGGCGCGGGCCAGCAGCAGGCCCAGAGCTGGCGGCCCCGGCGGCGTGGCGGGGCCCGTCCGGAGCGCGCGCGGCGCGGCTCAGCTCGTCGTGGATGCGGCTGCGCTGGCTGTAGACGCGCTCCAGCTCCCGCCAAGAGCCCCCGCTCGCGTTGAGAAGGCCGCTGAGGCCGCGCGGCAGCGGCGGGAGCCCGGCCAAGGCGCAGCCCCCGCCGCCTGGCGCCTCCGCCGAAGGCAGCCCGTTCATGGCCAGCCCGGCGCGGAGGACAAAGCTGCCTCCCTCTTTCCGACGCCCCGCCCGGGCCTCCGCCCTCAGGGCCTCGCCGGCCGAACCCCGCCACCACCCGCAGGCCTCGCTTTGTTCTTTCCCTGGCTCCTACGACTCCGCCTCTGCCCCGCCTCCCCGCGCGGGCGTGGCCTCCCTTAAAACGGCCACGACGGTGGGCCCCCGCGCGCACAGCTGAAAAGATACCGGGGATCCGGGGGGAAGTGGAGCTGGAAGAAGGATGAAAGAGGGCAAAAAGGGCCCATGTGGTTCCCTGGCGCTCCTTTCTGCTGCCCCATCCCACACACAGTGTTCTGCACAACTACCGTCTTTAAGGATCTCAAAGTAGATGGCAAGAGCCCAGGTCAAGTACATGCTTGGCTCTTAACGTGCAGGGCTGGGGGTCCCCACAGCCCCTGTCAGCGTCTCAGCACCTGGGGTGGGCATGAAGGGGGAAGGAGAACGGAAAGCTCGGTGAGGGAAGGGAACCAGTAGGCACTGAGTAGCTAGGGGCGGTTCGAGACAAGGCTGGTGTCCTTGTCTGAGGAGGCCAGAGCCTCCTTCAGAGCGGGAGCCTCAGATACCCCTCTACCTACCTCTCCTGATTGCAGAAACTGAGCAAAAATGAGCCCAACTCTTTTTTCAGGGGATCAGGAAGAACAGACAGAGAAAGGTAAGTGGAAATTAGGAAATAGGTAGGTGGAGCTGGGACTGGCATGCACTCAGAATCGCGAACAAACAACACAACACAAAGGAACAGCTGTTTTTCTACAGGATGGTGTGGGGGGGTGTTAGTGTTGCAGCTGCTTCAGGCTGTGCAGGGCCTCGGCACAGGCCCGGATAAGGCCGCACAGCTGGATGCTAGTCTCCAGGGAGGCGCTTGAGCCCAGCTCAGCTGAAGCCCAGGTCAGCTTCTGCAGAAGAGCCGTCTGTGTGCAAGCCACTGCATCTGCGTCCTGGGGCGCGGCAGGAGGCGGTGGCCCCTGGGCTGCCTTTAGACCTGCCGCAGCTCCCTCACAGTGCTCCGGCCGGGGTACTGGGGGTTGGGATGTGGGCCGAGAGCCTGAGGGAGGCTCTGTGGCAGAGGCGAGCTGGTGCTCCCGCGCTTGGGAGAGGGCAGCCTGGGCATTCAGTGCTAAAAGGAGAAAGTGGGTGCAATGGTCAGGGTGCCTGACCCACCTCAGCCCTGCGCCACCGCCTCCTTTCCGTGCTGATGGGTTTTCCCTGCCCCTTAATAAGGCAACTCACCCAGTTTCTACCTTCCTTTTGCAGAGCTGGGGATGGATCCCAGAGTCTAATCCTAGGCAAGCACCCTAGTACTGAGTTACACTTCCAGTCCTCATTACTTTCTTCTGTGTAGGCTTATCTGCGCGCTAGCTCTATCTTCCCATCAAGTCTGTCTCAGCGAGCTCAGACTTCCCAGTGTTGGGAACAGCAGGCTTTTAGTGGTCTTATTGAATGACTAGTCCTCGCCAGAGTCGAATCGGGAAAGCACCTGATTCCTGGCCCCACCTACACCCTCCACTGTCACTCCCCAGGCCTACAATTCTGGGCATTCGACCACGCGGCTCCTCTCTCAAGCACATCTAGCCCCTCACCCGGATTATCTTTATCCACGTCTGAATCAAGCTCCTGACAAGCCACGCAGTAGATTTTCCGCTGTTTGTCTTGGAGGAGGATTGTCTAGGGACCAGAAAGACACGCGCGGCACGGATGAGACGCAGGGTGAAGGGGTCCAGAGGAGAGAACTGAGGTAGGTCCGTGGTTCCTGGCCCACGGTCCCATCCCCGGTCACTCGCCTGAGTCTCTCCTCACCCCGCAGTCCGCGCACGTCTCGCCCAGCATGCGATAACCACGCAACAGATAATCGCCCATGAGCCGAGAGATGCGATCCTGCCGCTCTCGTCGTGCCTGCAGCACCTTCGTCTCCGCCTCAGTCGGGGGCTCCCAGGAGAAATCGTCGACTTCTGAGGAAGAGAGACACAAGAGGCCGAAGTCTTGCCTAAGCAAGGTACTTTCTGTGTCCCACAGCCACACGCCGTAGCAGCCCAAGCCCTCACCAGCGCCGTTCAGGGCCATGTTGCCGTTGTCGCCTATGGGTTCGCCGGAAGTGACGTACAGGGAACGCGCCTCTGATGAGAGTAGGGCCCTTCCATCTGGGCCCACGGTGAGGGCGGAAGCAACATCTCCCGAGTCCTTAGACCGTTATGCCCGGAGTTGGGCGTGTCTTCTATAGGTTACACCCATCCTGGGGGGCCGGAACCCTGTGCGACCGGAACCCTGGGCGAGGACACTTAGTAATAGGCGTCTCGTCTTAAGTGTGTTCTGCAGTGCTCTAGGACTTAGAAGTGGCTTCTCAGGGTCGCCCTTCCTGGCCGCCGCGGATGAAGGGGACCACTTGGTTGGAGAAGTACCTCTTGGCTTAATCTTGCCCTTGGGGGTTTCCCTTTCTTCGGAGGCCGAGCCAGGGGCAGATGAGGCCGAGGCGTCATTACAACAGACAGCTCTAGTGACCGATTACCCATTTGAGGGCACGTGGAGCCGCCTCAGGCAATACTACAGTCTACAAAGGCGCACACACACACACACACACACACACACACACACACACACACACACACACGCCAATCCTCCTGCCTCAGCCTCCCCAGTGCTGGGACTACGGGCGTACACCACCATGCCAAGCTGTTACTGCTGCTGCTCCTCATACCCCTTCCACCCTCCCTCTTTTTCTTCCAGTTTTTCATCATTTGTCGTCCTTGCTGCCTTCTTACTGGAAAGACCTGTGTCCGTCTTTGCTGTTTCCATCACCAGTCGTCTCTTGGGCATCAGTGTGCCTAACTCAGAGGCCATACTGTAGGTCATTTCTTTTTTTGTTGTCTTTTGCTTTTCGAGACAGGGTCTCCCTATACAATTCAGACTTGCCTCTAACTCCTGGCAATCTTTCTCCCTCAGCCTCTCGAGTGCCGGGATTATAGACGTCTGCCGCCATGCCTGGGTAATTCCAGGTCATTTCTACTAGCTGATTGACTGGAGTATTGTTCCAGCACCGTTGCTTGGACTCTAGTCTGTGTGCACAGATCTTCCAGGTTGTTACCGTCAGCAGCTCCAAGCCTCATCCTGAGTTCCTCAGTGCACCCTTTGTGTCACAGTCAACGCCGACTCGCTGTCTTCTCTGCCTAACACCACTGCACCCAACCTCCGCGCTTAGTCCCTTCATTTACTACTCCTGAGAATATTATGGAGAAAGTGCTATGATTATCACCATTTTACAAAGCAGGAAACTGAGTAATTCTTTTAAAAGAGATTGAATTACTTTTGCTCAAAACCATCTGGCAGCTGGGTGTGGTGATGCA
>PVIR01005300.1:0-72951 GCA_004026965.1 Petromus typicus
ATAAAAGTATTTTTCATAACCTCCAAAGTACAGACTTTAGGTTTGAAATATGCTTTTTCTGTTAGGGAAAAATTCCTCCTTCTTACTTTTGTTGTTGCAAATGTAAACGTAGCTGTAATTATCATGATGACACCCTCCTTTTTGATATTTGTATATGTATTAGGTTCTCTGATGTCAGGACCCTACTTAATCTCCCCATTTTACAGATGAGGAAACAGAAGCTCAAATAATTCCAGTTGTCTAAAATTCCCAGAAAGCTAAGGGAAGACTCCAGGATATGGAAGCTCAAGCCTCTCCATCTACACAGTGCAGGGGCTGGAGAACCCTCATGTCCTGTGGGAGCTGCCTCACAATGTACAAGTTAAAGACACTGCTGCTTTCAACTTTATTGGATTAAGAAAGCCTAACAGATTAGGAGGGTATGCTCCTGGGTCAGGGTCTGGGCTCCTGGGTCAGAGTTTGGGCTCCTGGGTCAGGGTCTGGACTTCTGGGTCCGGGTCTGGGCTCCTGGGTCAGGGTCTGGGCTCCTGGATCAGAGGCTGGGCTCCTGGGTCAGAGCCTGGGCTCCTGGGTCAGGGTCTGGGCTCCTGGGTCAGAGCCTGGGCTCCTGCGTCAGGGTCTGAGTGGGTGGTAGAGATGTGGCCTTGGGTCCTATGTGTGGTCCCTTGTGTGGTTTCTCTGATGCTCCCTCCCCAACCCCCGGCCGCCTGGCTTCCTGGCCGTAAAGAACTAACCAGCTTTGCTCAGTTTATGTCCTTCTGCCACAAGGTTTCTGATTTGGGGCATTACCATGGACTGAGTTCCCTGAAGCTGTGAGATACACTGAGCCAAGCTTCCTTTCAGTGGTGATGGTTGAGTATGGTGTCTTGGGGCTGAGAAAGCTGACTAATGCAGACAGCAAGTCAAAAATGGGGCAAAAAGGCACAAAGAATAGTTTGTTCTTCCCATTCTTATTCAGGACAGCTTTATTCCTGACCAACAGACTGTCACTCCTAGGCCCAGAATTAAACATTGAAATTTGAGAGGTAAAAAGAAGAAGGAAGAGAAAAGGAAAGGGGGAAAAGAGAAGGAAAGAGGGAAAAAGAAATCAGAAAACATTAGGATAATATACATGGAAACTTTGCTCTTCAATTGGGAAATTTCAAAAATTTTACAAAATTTTTCTTTCTGTGTTGCCCTAGAATTTACACATTCATTAAATAATTTATTACTATTGTACATGGAAGAGGAAGTTTTAAAGTATGTATTACTTTATTGAGTAGAACAATATCTAATAGTTGTAAATGTAATATGTGGTCCATGGGTACATTTGCAGAAATTCAAAGTCATTTCCCCAAATTTTGTGTCATGTTACCATAGCTTTTCATGTTTTAAAATTCTTCCCTTGTAAGCTTAGCAGATATTTTAGTGAAGCACATAAACTATGCTTGCCAGTAAAATATTTGAAAACTAGATCCCATGGTGGTTGATCCATTGAATAACTGGACTTTGGGGAAACCAGGTTGTTTAGTAAGCAGAGGGATATTCAAAATTGCTAATGTCTCAAAGGTGGTGTGAAAGAGTTGGTAAACAGAAAATTTAAATTCTACAGATCTAGCCATATTTTCAGATAGAGTTATGAAAGACATAGGCAAGTTAGAGACAATTAAAGTTTGCACCTTTTAAACTAACACAATTAGGAGCTGGACAAACATATTTAGGAGATGCTAGCTATGAAAGGAAGTTTTACCTCCAAGGTTAAAATTTTTTTAAATGGACATTTATTTTCTAACTGAAATGTGTGTCCATTGAGGAAATACAAAACAAGGAAGGCTATAAAGATTTTCAGAGACCCATACCTTATTATACCACCTTTAAGGGTTTTCAATGGGTGGCACTGGAACACCCATTCATCAACATCAAGCAACTACACTGGACTTATATTGATTATCATTTATAGTCAATTCTTTCCACTTGAGCCTTTGCCATATTTTGTCCATCACAAATAGGATTTCTGAAGACTGGTGGGTTATTATCTTTTGTATGCCTCCAAATTAACACCAACAATATATCTTTGTATATTATTCAGGGTTTCCAGTTTCTATTTAGTATAAATTATCCTCATGCACAATCTTATTTTATTTATTTATCTTTATGTTTGTATACATGTTTTGAATAGATACATAGGTAGATAAATAGATCCCCTTCTTAGAATAATATTTCAGTAGAATTACTGGGTCAAACACCATCTTCACTTTTATGACCCAAGTTTGGATCCTAGGTGAGCTTTTCAAAATCATCCTTGCCAAGAGCTGATGATTTACAGCCAGCCTTCCTTGGCAAGGGCGAACTCTCATAATGAGCATTTCCAATTTATGATGGGTATTGTCCCAACCGGCAGACACCAGCCCTGTGAGCTTGGCAGTGCTGGGATCCAGGCAGGGATTGTTTTACCTCCACCTGCCCACGATTCATCACAGGCCCTGGGGGAGGTCCGCGCGCCCCACTGTGCGCCTTGAGGCCGGAGGAAGAGCGGCGGCCACAGCAGTGTCGCCAGGCTGTGTCAACCCTCCGCCTACAGCCGTGTCTCTCATTCTGTTCTCAGCTGCCCGTGAACATCCCAGCACCCCGCTCTCCCTCAGAAGTCCCCCTTATCAGGATGGGAGTGGGAGGCAGAGAGAGGAAAACAATGCCTCCTAGCCAGATAAATCAATCAAGAAAAATACGAAATAACACGAGAAAGTCGCAGCAGAAGATCTGTGTACTATTTTTCGCAAACCACGAGCGTGTATAGATCAGTGGCGTCGTGCGCAGCACACCTATATTTTACCTCCTGTGAATCAGACTTAGTGCCTAGCTACCAATTTAAGCAATTTGCTCATTTACCGAGTTGGAGGCCTGTGATTTATCCTTACAATGAAAGGTAATTGGTTTTCTTTGGATTTTTAAAGTTGAAAAGGGAGGGAGAGAAGGTTATCTTACTTCGGGCTGGTTTAAAGTTTAAAGGGAGGTGATGACCCGGGGTCATCGGTCACCGCGCTGACATCTGCTTTCCGCTGACTCGTCGGTAAAGGCAGCTTCTCTGTTTCAATGATTACATTCTTGTCCGCTGCAGGAGCTGTCGGGTCCCCGGGCTGCCCTGCCCTCAGACAGCAGCTCAGAAATGGCAGCTGGTGCGGAGCCTGAGTGTGTCTGGCAGCCGGACGCCCCCAGTCCAGGCAGCAGTGCATCTGGAGTGAAACCGCTGGCAGTGTCCATGGAAAAATAGAAATCCATGCATTTCGTAATTCCAGCTGCCCTTGAAACTTGCCGTGGAAGGCCCTGTTTCTCCCCAGAAAGATGAACTGCACCAGAAGCACAGTTTATATCTCTGTGGCTTTTCAGGAAGGTAATGGATTCTGCTCTGGACTCTGGAACAGAGTCTCTCCCCTCGGAGCTCAGCACGCCGCCTCGCCTGCACTATCATTGTGAATTCATGGGAAAAGGCCTAAAAATAACAAATTCTTCCCGTAGCACTCAACTAAAAACAATCTGAAAAGACATGCTTCCACCAACTAATTTTTACAAATTTTATTTTATCTCATTCCCCCTTCCCCTCCCTATGCATCAGAGCTGTTTCCATTTTTCCCCTTCCATTTTCTCTTTATTTTTTATCCTTTCCTTCCCCTCCCCCTCCCCCCTTTCTTCTCAGTTCAACATTTTCTTCCCATTTCTCAATATCTACTCTACATTCTGTGCTGATTTTTACTTTCAGCTCCTCATACCAGAGAAACAACGCAATATTTAAACATTCCATCAATTAATCTTAACAGTCAAGCCACAGTCCTGCCACTCACGTGGGACACTAACTCTGTGGTCAGTTTTCTTCCCTCAAGGGGAAAGCGTCCCTCAAAAGTGAAGGGAGAGCAGCCTTTTTGCGCATGCGCCCGTAGAGTCCTCTTCATCGCTGCCAATCAGAGGGTCCCTGCACACAACCAGGGGTCTCTCCTCTCCTTTGGCTTTTCAAGTAAGTCAGGGACCCACAGTCTAAGACCCAGGAAGAAGTCTATTTTGTTCTCAAAGACCAGCATGATACCAAGTACTGGTGGGCAGGAGAGGAGGTGGGTTCTCCAAGAACACTGCACAGGTAAGTTGATACTTTCAGTATTGCCTATAATAGGAACAATCTAAAAGCAGCTTAGATGTCTACAATCAGGGAATAGCCAAATAAGTGCTTTAGATCAATATTATAATACAGAGTACTTCGCAATGTTAGATCAATATATATGGAAAGAGAGATCACCAAGAAGGGTATTTTTTGGAATAATAGGTCTGGTTTCCAGCATAGCATCTATCATATATAAATTGAAATGTACCTACTGGATGTATGTACTAATGGTGTGTGTCCTGAGGGTGTGTATAAATGTGTGTGTCCAAGAGTGCATGTATGAGTGACTGTAAGAAAAAGGTCTAGAAGAGTCCAGAGCAAAATGAATTCCTTCCCTCCACCTTTTTATTTTTTCATCTGTACTAGGGATTGAACCCAAAGACGCTCTACCACTGAGCTATATCCCTAGCTGTTTTTTTAATTTTCATTTTGAGACAAAGTCTTTCAAATTTGCTAAGACTGGTGTCAAACCTCGACTCCTCCTCCCACGGCCTCCTGAACAGCTGGGTTTATAGGTGTGTACCACCCTCTCTGGAAGCATTTCCCTTTTTTTGAAAGGAAATTAAATATCCTAGGGAGTGCTTTGTCTAGGGGAAACTTCAACTTTATTTGATATGTTTAAATCTTACATGACTAGTATACATTTATTTATTTATTAGCTTTTGTTTACTCTTTTTTTCGGGGGTTGCTGAGCCTGGAACCTGAGGATGCTAGACATGCATTCATCCAGTGCGCCACACCCTCATCTCATCGGCCCTGTGGTTTCACTGTAGCACCTGCCGTTGATTATATATTTATGTCCTCGTTACCTCTGTGTTGTAAAAGGTACTGGAAAGCTCCCCTCAGCCTCTCACAGGCCACTCCACACACCTGTCACAGGCACTGGTTAGTGACTCCCTGACTAACCCCCAGCACCAGAGAGATCTCTTCCAGTGCAGGCCCAATCCTGGATTTCAGTCTTTCCTCCCTTTGTCAGGCTGGAATCTTTCCCTTTCTGTTTGCATTTACAGTTATTTTTCTGATTTACCCTCCGGCTGGACAACACGAAAATTCAGAAAACATGGTAAGCCTTTCCTGCCAGCGCTCCCCGGGACAGGGCTGCGTCTCGTCCATCTGCTTCCCTCATCCCTGGGCTGGAAGAACATCGCAGCTTCCAGACCTCGTAGCTCCAAGTCCCGATTCCCCTCCGGTGACCACGTTCATTAGCTTCCTGCTCAGTTTGCCCAGCACTCGCAGACAGGATCTGTCTCCGTCCTATCAGCAGAGTGCAGGCGCGGTCCCTGTCCACGTAGGGGGAGAGATGAAGATTTATTTTTCCTTTTGATAAGTGATTGACTCAGGGAAAGCGTGTCCAAGCTGAACGTGAGCTGTCAAACTGTTCTGTGCACAATTAGTTTTCGGCAGGTTGCTGCGTGGCATCGTGTGTCTGCAAACTGAGAGATCTAGCAGCTCAAGCCAAACACACTCACCTCCCTATCCGCAGTGGGGAGCGCTCACGGTAGACTGTTAACTGGCGAACCAACTTCATTTTAACACATGGAAGCAGTTGTCTCGGTTTTCTCACAAGTCAGCAGTCTGCAGAATTCTATTACCTGAATCAAACTTAACACAATTAAAAAAAAGTGATGGCTTTATGTGAGAGACAAATAGAAACAGAAGGTTCCCACTCTGGCTAGGAGAGGAGAGGGTGGGGGAGAAGAGGACGAGCGCCCTGGAAATGATTCACTGAGGAAGTGTGTGTCCCGGCTCTTCATTTCACTATCTGGCCCCATTTAGTGCTTCTCATGGAGTAAGTGTGTCACTCTCACCCTGTCCCCACCGATCGAACCCTGGGAGGATGCTGCAATTCGAGCTGGCACTGAGTTCTAGAAATCTTCCCTTCTTGGGCAATTTCCTGACATTTAAAAATGTCTCTTTTAGGTGGTTTCCATCCACACAAATTGATGGAAAGCAGATGCTGAGCAGAATGTGAGACTGGAGAACATCAGAGGGGACAGGCACCCTTGGGAACGCAGCACTGGCTCGAGGAGCCCTTCTGTCTCAGCCCTGCTAGACCTTCCCTTCCAGCCTGTCACCCCTCTACCTTCAGGTGAAGCATCTCATGTCACCTTTAACTCACAGCCATGTAGCTGCTTTCTCAGGACCCGAGCTGACATTTCCCAAGGAGACCAACCCCTCTCTTCACGTGTGATACTCAGTTTTCTGTCCCTGGGACAAGATACTTGAGAAAATCAGCTTGAGGAAGGAAATGTTTATTTTAACTCACGGTTCCAGAGGGTTTGTTCCTTGGTCGCCCAGGCCTGTTGCTTTGGGCCCATGGCAAGGCAAACATGATGGCAGAGAGTGTGGGGTGGAGAGAGCTGCTTCCTCATGGCAGCTGAGAGGGGAGTAGAGAGGGAGAGAGATGGAGAGAGGGAGGAGAGAGAGGGAGGAAGAGAGAAGGAAGGAGGAACCAAATATGCTCTTCCAGGACATTCCTTCAAAATCCCACTTCTCCAGCTAGACCCCACCTCCCAACATTTCCATCATCTCCCAATAGCCCATTGTGCCATGAGCCTATCAAAGGACTAATCCATTGATCAAGTCAGAGCCTTGGAATATGATCACCTCCCAAAGGTCTCACCTCCGCTGCATTGGGGGTAAAGGCCTAAATACATGATCTTCCCTGGGGACGTTGAAGATCCACACCCTCCTACATCTTAGTGATTCCTATGCAGTCTCAAACTCTTACTCCAGAGGTGAGAGTCCTTTCAGTCCTGAAGCCCTGTCCTGTCCGTATTTCAGGATCCCAGAATTCTTCATGGGGTCATATTCCTCCCCACTTCATTGAGACTATTGCTATTTTCCATGCTTTCTGAGAGCCTGTGTCATTAACATGTGATCAGGTTCAAGTTCATTGTTTCTCCATGCTTGTGATGTTATCACGCTAAGCAGTGGAGGACATCCAAATGCTGTGTGTGGGAATGAGGCGAGCAGGCTCTGGGGCCCAGAGAGGTTTGCCCCATCTGGAGGGAGTGTCAGCCCCTCCTCCCAGCATGTCACCAGAGCCACTGGTGCAGCCCATGCCTCTTGTCCTGTGCTGTCCCAGACCTCTGCTGGGGTTTCCCCGCTTCTCCTTTCCTGTGCTCTCATCCACGTCTTCCTCCCATCCTGCTGTGTGGATGAGTGTGATGTCAAAATTGCACCCAGCTCTGGTATGCACGGATTGTTCATGATAATCAGCCTGGTTACAGAGTGTGGGTTGAATTATGTTCCCCCAAAGGATGTCTAGTTTCTAATCTACCATACCTGTGCATGTGACTGTATGTAAAAGGAGGTCATTGCAGATGGAATTAGTCACGATGAGGTCAGATGGAGGAGAGTGAGCCTCTAATCCAACACTATGAGTGTTCATGCAAGAGAAAGAGAAGAGACACAGGCACTTTCATGTAGAGGGAGAAAGTCATACAGCAACAGAGTCAGAGATTAGAACTAATCCAGCGATAGCCAAAATGTTGCCACAGATGGCCTGCAGCCCCCAGGAGCTGGAAGTGAGGCACAGAGGTTGTCTCAGAGCTCTCAGAGGAGCCGACCAGGTCGGTATGTCAATATTGAACTTGTAGTCAAAATGATGAGACAATAAACTTCTGTTGTTTTAAGTCACCTACTCATGTCAATTTGTTGTGAAGGCCTAGAAAACCATTATACCACCTAGACTCCACTCCCTTCTCTGTTCTGTTCTGTATCTTCAAGGTCCAGAACTGGGGTGCAGGGAATATAAAAGGCACTAGACTCTCAAAGGCACTAGACTCATATACCTTTGATGAGGTATTCACTCTTTGGGTGGAAAACCTTAGCTGGTTGGTTGAAAGACTTAGGATAATGCTAAAATAGACAAGTGCTGATGATCTAGCATGACATCTGTGCAGTTTTTTTTTTTTTTTTTTGCGGCAGGGTTTTGCTTTTGTAGTTCAGGCTGTCCCTGAGCTCACCCTTGAACTCACAGCAATCCTTCCACCTCTGCCCGCTAAGTGCTAGGATTAAGATGTGAGCCACCATGACTGGCACTGTGGTGTGTGGTTCTGATTATGGTAGTTGTGAGTCACCACACCCAGCATTGTTGTATGCGGTTACCAGGGATTGAACCAGGCCATTGCACTTGCTAGGCAGGCACTGGAACCACTGAGCTAAATCCCTAGCCAATCTGTGTAGTTTTTCCAGTCAAATTTAAGTGTATGTGGCCCAGGAGAGATCAGGGTATAGAGCACAGCAAAGTCAATGACCCAGAAGGAAGATATCAGAAGAAGCTTGACTATGGTTAGATTATCTAAGAGTGCAGTCTACATGTTGCAGTCCATAGGAAACACATTAGATACCTAGTCACTGACCTACCTTTTGGAGCTTAGATGGAGTACATGGTCAAGCACTGGGGCTTTAACCATGTACAGCAGAGTTTTTTTGGTATAATGTGGGAGGCATCTCCATTTTGGCTTTTCATTTTCTCTTGCATTCTTCCAATATCCATAGCAAGTAACTTTCTTTGACTTCATTCAGAGAACAGCTGTAACATTTACACTTTCTTCTGCTATGTGTAGTACTCAGGGGGCATCTATAGTCATGATAAGAAAAAAGAACTGAGTGAATGAATGAGTGGACAGGTGAGCAAGTGATTGGAGGATTTTGAAGGTCTTGGTCCATGTGCAGAGGCCTGTCATGGTACCAGAAGGTGCCCACGAAGGTGACAATCTCTGGGGTTCAAGAAGACTCCTTGCTAAGAACAGCTGGCACTTCTTTTACTCTTTAGTTAAGGAGAAATTCTTTTCAGGAGTCCTGATGGGCTTTGTGTTCATTAAGTTATGGACTTTTAACATTTACATATTTCTAGTTCTTTTTTCAACTGTAGTCGACATCCGTGGGATTTGTGGAACTAATTGGAAACACAATTTCTGATACTTAATCCGGTCAGCTCTTTTCAGCATGATTGCTTTTTCAGAGGGATTACAACTCTCTCCAGTTTGTGAACATGGAAACTACAGTTTTACTTCAAAGTCTGAATGAAGTGTTGGGTCCTCGCTTGATCTGGCCACCACCCTGGACAATCGTGAATCTTTCTTTGTGGTTTGCCTCCTTCCTGCCTCACTGTCTGCCTCTGAGCTACGTGGAAACTGTCACCCATGTACACACAGAAACCTACAAACAAAAGCCTTTAGCTTTTCAACACTAAAAGGATAAGTACCTGGAAGGTATGTATATTTTATCATTCTGTTCATTTCACTGAACCGTGGTACTGTGTACGTCACTGGCTCAGTCCAGAATTTTTCCCCCACCAGAAAGTGAACTCTTGCTCTCCCATGCTGCCCACAGGTCAGCACAACTGTATAAAATATTTAGTGTCATCTTTGTTGTTGATTTTCAAAACAAACAAATGTGCAATGACATAAATTGGTTTAAAATTCACTTCCAGCATACTGACTTTGTCACACGTAGGCATCCTGGAGTAGCTGAGAAATGAAAGATTCAACCAATAATGGATGTGTGCCAGCCCATGGTTGTATCCCATGTGTGAAGACTTCCTTATCCCAGCATCACGAAAGTACCCTGATTGGTGCTTAGAATATTTCCAGTGGACTGAATAAATGTACATGCTTGTACTTCTCCACAATGCCTTTCTTCTCCAACCCTTCTGCTCTAGCAGGATGCACACAGAGGGATCTCTCTATCTGAAGTCCTTTCCCACAACTTCTGTATGTGATCAGTCACCAGGCAGAGGCAGCTACATTACCCTCTCCAATCCACATGGCCTGTATCTCAGGGAGAATCGTAAATGATGAACAATTCGACAAGCTACTGCTTGATGTTCCATTTACATGAGCGAATTGTGTTAAGAATTCTGTTTGGGAGATTTTTTTATCCTCTGGTGCAGTATTTGACTTGTATTATTCTCAACTATCTCTGTCTTTATTTTATGCCTATGAAGTAGAATATAAAGAGAATCAAATGTATTATTTATTCTTGAGACAGTTTGTAAAGATGTATGAGTTTTGTACTGCTGGCATTGGAAACCTCCAATGCCAGCCGAGTGGCAGAGCTCTCCTCTTCGTGTGGTGTAGGAAGAGGAGCCACTTTGTACAAGTGGATATTGTTTGCCACAGGTGCTTCTTTGTACACACACCAAACAGTGTGGTTCCCAAATAACAGGCAATTTCATTTACTGCAAAGCTAAAACAGAGTAATTATAGGTTCCAAGGAGACAGGCCACTGCGGATTGAAGCCTCCTCACTTTGGGCTTTCTTTTCATGGAAGTGTTTTAATTACATCTTTAATGGCCTAGAACGCACAAGAAAGTAAGAAAGCAATACACTGATATTTTTTCTGGGAGTATGTTGGTTGACTGTAGTTGTTTCATAAAGTGATAGAAGGAGATGTTGGAAAGTCTATAAATACTCTGATGGAGTTGTTTGTTTCCTTTAGAAACTCACAGATTTCTAACTTCAAGCCTTACCCCATTGTGTAATACTTTAGGATTGTTTTGGAGGATTGGACACAGCACCTTTTAACAGTTTTCAGGCTCTGAAAGATGGCTTTCTATGTAGGTGTTCTAACAGATATTGATTGCAGCCTTTTTGAGGCAGCTTCAGTAACTCTGAACCAGAAAATAAGACAAGAGTTCTACTGTTAGCATTTCCATAATGGGAAATGGTTTAAAAGCATTTTCCTTCACTCAGATTTTAAGTCATTATAGTTTTATAAGCTCCAAAGACTATCATTTTCATCGAAAGGTTATAAACATCATTTGTATTTCTCATGCCGTATGGAATACATGATTAAATAAACTGAGAAAACATGTAGTAGTGCCTACAGATATTTTGTATTTGATGCATTAAAAAGAAAGTATATTTTAAAACCAAGAGTAGTGATGACTTCCTTCTGGAGTTCATGCTTAGTATGTTTATCAAATGCTAACTAACCAAGCAAATCTATGAATCAGTCATTTCGGTGGTAAAAAGTGGGTCAAACCAATTGCTTAGCCTTAGATAGCCAAAATGATTGGCTGCACAACCTAGTTTTTTACTGGCCAACAGGTTGTCATGCTGTCTTGCAGCTGCAGTCCAAATTAGTTTTGGGAGCTGAAGAGACAAAAGAATGAAAAAACTATGAGATTATCCTCTTTAGTTTTTTCTATTTTTAGTATAATTTTACTTGCTTTTCTCTCCACTGAGGACAATGTGATTTTTCCAAACTCAGGAGGACAGTACTACAAGATGAGAACAGAGAAAAAGTGAAATAATCCCACTTTATAGATTCATAAATTCTGCTTTGCCTTGCAGTCTGAACCTATAAACACTTACTAAACTTTTTCATTAGTTGTTTCATATTGATTTATATAAAACTGAAATTCAAGAGCATATAGGAGTAGTGTTGTTTTCAACTCTCAAAGCCATGATAGTGTCCAAACCTCGCCCCACCAGGGTGTGCTGGGAGCCCCCGCTGACTGCATCATTAATGGGGATGCATCTCTGCCTAAGTAAAGTGCACACCGAGGGAGGGTCTCATCATATCTGTTATGCTAATTTCATTTACACAAATCCCCAAGGCTCAAGCAATGGTCCTAGGAAGAGGAAGCCCCATTAAAGACTTAAGTGACACAGGACAGAGCTCTTTCCCTACAATGCACATGGGGACTGTGGCCATCTGGTTTATGTGACAGCGCTACACCAGTATCAATGGTGAATGCTTTCTTATCTCGGGCTCTAACCAGGTGAGCGCCCTCCTCACGCCTGTACAGCATGCTAGAGCGTGTACCATGGTAGCTTCATCTAGATGCATCTTCACTCACCATCATGCAGACTCTGGTCCAGCTCAGCAGTGTTACTGTGGCAGTGGCACCTTTAGGCATCAGATGAAGGGTCAGTGCTACTGACAGGCATCACTTCAGTGCTGGTAACTTTTGTGTTTTTAGCGTCGAGTAGTATCTTGGTGGAAAGTCACAGGAAAGGACAGTGCAGTTACTGCATAGTAACTTAAGGGCTCAACCATCTTTGAAATTATGTCTGAGGCCCCCCAGAAAGGAGCACCAGGATGCAGGAGAGTGGACACTCGCAGATTTGGGGTGGCCAGAGGAGAACAGGTAGAGAAAGACCTCTTTGTCACAATCAAAATGATCCTGCTGGTGTGCCTAGGTTATGGCTGTGGATTACAAAGGATCTCAAAATTCCCTTCAAAGGTTGCAAATGTCTTGCCTCTCAACCTAAAAGCAAGAATTACATTTTGAAAATTCGAAGAGAAAGTCTTTTAATGCAGAGTTTCTGTCACAACCGTGTTATCTTGTCAAGCAGGATGTCAATTAAACTGGGCTCGAAGAGGCGCGCTGGTGGGTCCCTCGCATGCACGGTCTCTCGGAATTTCAGGCTGCAGCCTTCTGCACACAGCGCTCACAGCATTCCTGTCACAACGTGAGAATGTGGATCATATGCTCTGCCTTCCTGAGGGAGAAAGAAATATTCTTTAATGTTTTCCAGAAGCAACACTGTTTTTCATTATCTAGTGCATTTCGTGTCTGTCATTCAGTGTGATGTGTTGGATTCGCATCGCAGTAGTTTCCATAGGCTGCGCGGAGACACTGGTGCTTCCCTCAGCTACGAGACTGGGATGTGCACGTCCATTGCTCTTAAGAAAAGAAAACAGGACTAAATCCCTCCCTCCCATTTCCCTTCTGCCATCTCACTTACCCAAGTGCAAGTGCATGACCTTGGTCTTGAAAACATGTCCCCAAAAATGCAAAATTGCCACTGAAATAATGGACATAGCTAAGCACCACAAGCTCTTTTTGTCATAATTTACTGTTTAGAAACCAACTTGTTTCTTGAAAGGATTTTTGCAAAATATAATCTCACAGTACATTTCCAGGCAGAAGGAGGCCATATGGTGTATCCAAACCATCCACCTGTCTGTCTAATGTGTGTATCATGGAATTTTTTTCTCCTGTGTCTGGCTCTCCTTTGAATGTACTCACAGTTGCACGCGTGGCTCATTGTTGCCTTTGGTAGACCATTTCACACATTAATTATTCTCTGCATAAAGAAGTTGAGTCTTTCTTCTTCTTCTTCTTCTTCTTAAAGGCTGAAGGGGAAAAGGCTGCCTATGACTAACTTGAATCTTGTAATAGCAGGTGGGCAGTTAATTGGGAAATGAAAGCAACCTCATGCTAATTTGTGGGAGTGTTCAGATTTCATGAGTAATTGCCATGTGAAAGGTAACTTGGCGGCAGGCTCAGTGGGGCTGAACGACAGACAGCATCTAAATATGGCTGTGGCATTTGTGACATATGTTCCTTGCCTAGAGGTATAGAAAAAAGAAAGGATTTGTTTCTGGTTGTATGCTTGAAAGCAAAGATAGAGAGAGAAAAAGCAAAAGAACCGAGTATTCTCAGTGGGGCCAGATCCTGTCTCTGAGTTCAAGTGACCTGTCTTACCATGAAGAGGGATGTGGCTGTTTCAGCCTTTAGCTGGCGTGCAGGTGTACCTGGCTGAAGCTAACTTGCTCTGCTATCATCTGAAAGAAAACTCATGCGCCTCATCCTAAAGAAGACGTCGGCATTTCGCCCCTCCAAGGCCTATGATAGCATTTGGCTTTTAACTGGTTATTGATAAACACAAGACTGTTTTGTATTAACACAGCACATGTGGGATTTCTAGGTCCCTTGTGTTCAACTGAAACTTGTGAGTGGTCTGTTGCTCCAAAGATCAAAGCTGAAGACTGGGTTCAGCTTTGTGTGCCAACCTCTGTTACCTCTATGCTCTCCTTGCCATCTACTTTCAACTTCTGTTTCAATCCTAGATATTTAGGTGGTTTCTTCTCTCAAATGAAACTGTACTACTGGCTCACAGTCCTCAGTGAAACCCGCAACTGGGAAGAGTGTGGTTGAATTTATGCTCAAGGCGGCCTCATGTGCAGTAGAGCTTATAAAATTTGCCAGGGACCTGGGATCAGGGACCCGGGATCTGAGTCTTTGGATGGGAGGTGTACGTGAATGCAGTTTGAACTGAAAGCCCTCCACGTGTCAAGCCCACGTTGTCAGGTGGCCCAGAGGCACATGTTCTATCTAGTGACACTCCTGAGGGTGCAGAGTAGAGCCCAATGCGGACTGTGCCCTGGGTGTCCGCTGACTGCCCCACTTGGCTGGGGACAGCGCCCTGGATTTTGCCATATGGTACCAGAGGCTCCTGACCAAGTCATAGCCAGGAGAGCGCTCAGCCAGCCACTCCCTTCTCTTTAGGAAGGCAGGGAGGTGGTCACTAACACAATGAGCACGGATGGACTGAACAATATCGACTTCAACAGGGTGCACTTAAGGCATATGGGAAGGAAGGCAATTTTCATGCTAATTCCCAGAGTCCTTAAGAAAAATAACTCGAAAAGGTCTCTGTGCCATTTGTGAATTGTGCAGTAAACCCATCTGCAAGGGTTGTGTGGGTGTGTGTACATATTAATGTTCCAGGCAATATTGACGCTGATGATTTTGGAAGTATTTGCCATCCCTCCCCAACTCTGACTCATCTGAAATCGGGGTGCTGCAAATCCGTCAAGGCAGGGGGACGTTTCTTCTCATTACCTTTTGAAGTCAGCTCTCTGGGGCTCAGCCAAGGGCTGCATTTCAGTGAACTGCTGTCGCTACACAAGGGGAAGAGGAAGTGCTCTTCTCCGGGACAGGCCAAGGAAGGCTGGGAAGCAACTGCTGCCGCTTAGTGGGGGCATGTGCCTGGTGACTAGATTGGGTCCTGTTTCTCTCCAGTTACCAACAATCTACGTGATATCTTAGCTGAACGGCATCTTTCTCTGCTCCCATTGTTCTAGGTAACTGAAACGAGCCTGCACTGCATTGTCATCTATGTCAGCAATGGTCACAGAATTGTTTTTCTCTCTTTCTGCAGCACAAAAGAAGGTGGAAATATATCCAAGCAAATTACTCTCCCCAATTCATTTAAATATGTTTCCCCTCATATTTACATAACTCCAAAGAATATTCACAACACCTGGGGATATGTACCGTAGGACAGGAAGGGGGGAAAACCCTCCATCCAATGCAAGTGTCCTCATTCTCCAAATGCTCCCCAAACAAATCTGGCTAGCTGCTGTTGCCTGGCAACAGTGCCACTGTAGTGTTCTGCCTGGCTGGGTATGCAGGAAGGGGAGCACTTCTTTGACTCACAGCCAGAGCGATCACAGTGACAGTAGAGATGGACAATGACACATTAGGAGTTAAAACTTAGGGTCAGAAGTTCAGGTTGCTGTGACCTTAAAATCAATTTTAAGCCCTGTGTGTGCCATTTTTCTGTGTTCTGTAGCTCGGTGCTAGTCTTGTAACAACTCCCTAATCGGACTTAGGGGATCATGGGAAGTTGGGGTTTTGGTAACGTAGGCCAATTTCTACTCACCAGAGTGCCAACACCTCCCAGGCAAAGCATTATCTTGTTGTCCACCAAACTGGGAGGGCAGACAGGATGAAGTTACCTGGGCTCCTGTACCATTGAGCGGGTCCCAGTGGAGCTGGCCTTGTGACTTTGCCTGGACTCAAAGTTGCCAGCGGACCCTGTGCAGAAAGCCTGCCCTGTGCAATGGACAGGAATCTCTCCCACAGAGGCATGGAGCTTTACACTGGGTGAACCAGAAAGCCAGGAAGAAGTTAGAGTCGTGCGGAATGACGTGTCTCCACACAGCACTGTTCTCTGGTCTTTTTCTCTCCCCTTCAGTATTACAATTCAACCCAAGCTCTATCCACAGATATTATTGTTTTTTAAAAAACATTTTGAAACAGGGTCTCACTGAGTCCCAAATTGCCTATGCTGGGATTGAACTTGCAGCCCTCCTGTCTTAGCCTCCCAGAGTGCTGAGATTACAGTTGTCCAAATCCCCAGCTCACTGATCTTAACAGAGTTAAGAGTAGGTAGAGGTAGGGGTATATCTGGGCCACACCAGGGCAGACCTAAGGCTCAGGGTGGTTGCAAATTCCATAGGAACTTTAGGTATACTTTTAGATTTTTAAAAAGAAGATAATAGTGGGCCTAAGCAATGGATAAATTATTTTTAATTGAGACTTTATTTGTTGGATATTAATTTGATATAATTAAGGAACTGTATTCAATAACACTGAGTTGCCTGAGGAAGGGCATTACTGTAATTGTTTAATCTGTGCCTAGTCTGAGCAAAGTACTGACTTGATAATAGCTACATAAAGATCCCTAACATCCAGGTTGCTGTCGCTTCGCTTGCTCACAGCCCTTCAGTTGACTCGGCGCGCCTGGGTTTCACATCCGGGCTTTTCTCCTGAGGCTCACCTCAGCGTGCTGCTCTCTGCAGACCTGACGCACAGCCTGAGGCGGGAGGAGCAGCGTTCAGGCCGCACCCTGTGTGAGTCTGGCCCGCATCCGGTCTCCCCTCAGCCTGGGCTTCCTAACAGCTGCCCTGAAATAGTGGGGCGGCGAGCTGTAGGTTCTCCCACATTTAGAAATACTTTTTTTCTTGATTCCCAGTGGTCTCTGCTGGCTTTCTTTATATTTTGGGGATGCATCTTTTAGTCCGTTTCTCATGTAATGCTTCCTCCGTGCCGCCCTTAAATGTCAACAGTTCGCGCCTGCAGCAAGCCGGTCCTTCCGTTTCCCTTGAGCTCCACTGTGGCACACCTCCATCTCACCCCCCACAGCTTCTCAAAAGCGACATCACCAGCCTGGAAGGCAGCCCCAAGTGCCAGGCAGAGGTGTCCCTCTCACTAGACCCTTCTGGTGGGGTGTTCTGTAGCTCCCGACATCCCCCAAGCTCACCACTTCCTCTCTTGCCTTCAATTCACCTCTCATCAAATGGAATCCTCAGTCTTCATGTGTTTAAGATGGAGAGCACACAGTTTTGGTATGACTCTCCAACAGGTCTTGTCAGTTGAATCATAGAAGCCCGCCTGTCACCATTCCAACCTCTATACACATCTCTTGAGTCTCTCTCTTTTTTTCCTGAGACTTCAACGCCACCCTGGGGGTGGAGCTGACTCCTGAGTCTCTAGCTAGTTTTCCTTCCTCTAGGTCGGGATCCACACGAGGTCCCCTTCCTTGCATTTTGCTGCCAGTGGGACCTCGATGCAGCGGTAGATGATCAAGCCCTGTTCTCTTCCGCCATCTTTCTAGACATATCATAGCCTATCTATAAGGTATACTTAGCATAATGCACCAGTTCCTTGGTGGCTAGAAAGGTCTGCATTCTTGCTCCTCTGTGCATTGGGAAGACGGCGGTACCCAAGACTTCATGAGGAAGACCATATTCTCTAATATGTTTATACCTGTGCAGTAAGGGGCCCACTGCCTCAAATAACCTTACTCGACTCTTCCCTCCCTTGAGGTTTCCCCTCACCCCTTAGCAGTGCCTCTGTTTTCTACTTTATTCTGTAATTTTCTGTGCCCACATGTTCCTCACCAAGTGACCAGGGCTAACTATAGCTTAGCACTGTCCTTGTTTTGTATGCTGAACTCATTACTGGAAGGAAGCTGAGATTTACGTAATTATCAAGCAAACAGCCTGGATCTTATACTGTCTTCACTCTCTGTTAGATGGGCCTTGCTCTTTTCTTGAGTGGCCTCTTCATTTTTCTCCGAACTTCCATGCGATCTTCACCTGCGAGACTGTTTTCTGTCCTTCCCTAAGCCTTTTGCAACTACCCTGACAGGACTAATTCTATCTTTAGAAACAGCACACTTCGTGTCATGCATTCCAGAATATATGTTCCCCAAACCCTCAGTTCTTTCTTCCCACCCGAGTTGTTAGAAACACTTACTTCATGTTGCTCATGGTGACTTGGCAGCCACTAGTCTTTAGAAAGTATTTTTATTCTGTATTGATTATCACCAGTGATCATAATTTATTAATGTTAGACTTGTCTTTTATATTTAATGCTATTTTTATACCATCACAGAGAGGTTATTTGATTTCTTAGACTCAAAAATAGAGCTGGTACTGTTTCTTTTCTTCACTAAAAAGCTGCTTTCCTTATTTGTTTGTTTAATATTTACAGAAATAAAGCAAGATGTCACAGTGACATTATAGAAAATGTCATGACAAGTATTTTTATTAAAGAAATCCTGATCTGGTGTAACTCTGTGGTGTGTGCTCCATCGAATGTCCATTTTAATTAGTTTTATTGGGAGGACTCAAGACAATTCTGTTGCTCAAACAGCAGTATTAACAGAGAGACTCCAAGAGGGAATGTTCTTGGAAGGCTGGTTGGGGGGAAGATATCTTCTTAGTTGCCTAGAGATATTATTTGTGATTCTGGTTTTGATGCCTCCTATTTACTTCAGAAGCTTAAGCAAAGATTACTGCCCCATTTCTGTGCTGATTGGAACAGTCTCATGTAGAGTCCAGAATGACAAGTAGACCAACCTTTTGAAACAAATAAGCTTGGGTTGAGATAAGTATTCCCCAGCACACTGCAAATTCCGTAGATGCGGGTGGACCTCCTGTGAGTTTCCTGCCAGATTATACAAACTAAGAGAACAGAACATGCAGGAGTTGTTTCTGCAATCAGATTCTGACTCCAACACATGCACAAACCAAAGAGCTGTGCATGTGAAAGCTTTTCACCAAGTTCTTCAGCCTAGAACAAAGCCTGGACTGCTGTTTGAGGAGCATGTTTTGTTCAGCATTTACACTAACAGGACAAAAATTTTAGTCTTTGGTGAAAGTTATATATACTCTTAGCAACCCCCTGAAGAGAAAATGATTTCTCATCATCTTCAGAATAATCAATAACCTTTTATTTAAGTGCTTTTAATGGGGTGAGCAACACTCCATATTAGCCTTCACTTTTTGTTTTCAAAGATATAACCTAAGACCTTCGCTTGGATTCAGAACCTTAGCAGTGAGCTCTGGCTCTACCTTTTTTAAAAAGACAAAGTGTTACTTGAGTAATTAAGTTGTCGAGGCTGGACTCAAACTTGAGGTCCTCCTGCCTCAGCTTCTCAGTGTGTTGATTATAGATATGTACCATCATGCCCAGTTCAAGCCTCAACATTTATATAGGATTCAACTTGTCTAACAGAGGCTTCACATTCAAAATTACCTTTTGACCTCCAATTCTTTAGGCTTAGAAAGTTTATCAGAAGGAGTTATTTAAAGACTCCAAATGTGAGAGGAGCAGATGTGTCTAAAGAGCTACACTGTTTGGACTTGTGATATCTACTAACTTGTCTCCTAAAATTGTACTTTGATCTCATTTTCCTCTCATGTGGAATAGATCTATCCCTGCTTCTTGGTTTAAGAGTAGTTAACACAATCCTCATTTCTTCTCCCAGCCAAGAGCATGTGAAAGATGAACTGAGAAGGTGCAGAGGCCTGAAGACATGAGATATCTGACAGGTTGCAATGTCACAGTCCCCACAACCTGCCTACCCCTGCAGGGTTGATGGGTTGGACCTTCCCATCACCAAGGCAAAGTACTCAGGTTGCACCTTTGAAAGGAAAGCTAAAAACCAAGGATGTCCCACACTTGGGCTTGGGTGTGGATTTAGCCACATCTGCTGTCTGGGGAGGTGTGGGTTTGACCATGAGTTTGGCCCAGTCCAGCCCCAGAGCAGAGCTGGAAAGCTGGGCTACACCACAGTCTTGTCTGAGAACAAGGTAGCTCTGCAAGTAGGACTCTGAGAGACCCTGGGGCCACTCATTCCCTTGTGTGCTGAATAAAGCCCTATTTAAGATTTCCCTTATGTCCTTTCTACCGTGGAAATGGCTGTGTTCTGAGAGGTCAAGTCATAGCATAAGGGTCTCCACCTGTGGAAGTAGAATGTAACTTCATAAAATCTTGGGTAAACAAACCAACAAAAGCCAGAAGTAGCTACCTCACAAAAGCACATGTAAATTTAAACCATCTGGCCAGCCCTTCCATCTCTGCCACCTCCTGACAGTTGGCATGATCCCACATTTCTCCTGCAAGGGGACTTCGCTCCTCATGCCGTGCGACCCTATTGAGCCTCAAGTACTCATTCTTGTGTGACTCTACTGATTCCCAAATGTTCTCATTTTCCTTGGTCTAATTTTCCACTTTGGAAAGCTTTTTCCACTCTGTTGTACTTTCAGAATGTTTCTTCTTTTTTCTGCCTGGCTTTGCACATTTGTCTTCTTTCCAGTTTCAACTCAGTTCTGGCGACAGCAATCCTTAGAGCCATCCATCTGTACTTCTGAATCATTTACGTTTTGTTTGGTTGCAAGTAATAGAAACTCACCCTGAAAAGCTCACACAAGAAGGAATTTATTGGAAGGAGAGTGACACATGTTAGAGAATTCCAGGAAGAACTAAACAAAGTTTCAAAAGGGAAGAAAGAGAGAGTTATGATTTGGACCTTGAATGTCCCCAAAGGCTCATGTGCTAAAGGACACTGCCTGTGGCACTATTGGAAGGTGGTGAAACTTTTAAGACATGGGATCTAGTTGGAGGAACTTAGCTCAATGGGCGTGTGCCTTGCAAAGGAATAGTGAGACCCTTGTGTGTGTCTCTCTCTGCCTCCTCTCTCCTTCCTAGCCACCTGAGGTGGGCAATTTCTTCTATCACGTGTTCCTGCGTGATGTACCCACTGCCAAAGGCTCAGACCAATGAGGCCAGTGATCATGGACTGAAATCTCTAGAGCCATGAGCTAAAATAAACCTTTCCTCATTTTAAGTTGACCATCTTAGATGCTTTGTTACAGTCACAGAAAACTGATGATAACAAAGGCAGCTCTAGCGACTTCAAGGACAAGACAGTACAACGCATCACCACTAATACTCTTTGGCTCCAAGGACTCTGACTTCACAAGAGATTTGATCAAAAGTCCTAATGTTTACATAGAAAAATCTGATTGATTTAGTTTAGTGTTAGTTGCCCAGTTCTTGAATCCTGCAGGGATTATCGACATCTAAGTAGGTGGGCAGATGGTAGAGACATGCCTTTTGTCTATAGATGAGGTACTGGGCTTGGAGTCGTTTCCCTGAGGAGAAATGATTCTTATGAACTGAGAAGACACCCTAAACATAGTGAGTTCTTTGTATAGCTAGTTCTCACATGTTTTTGGTATCTGATTTATGTTGTATGTCTTGGAAAAACCATATCTCTCTTCTGGGCTGCAGTGTGAAGCTACTCATTGGTGGAGTGGAATTATGTGTCTTTGTTCTTATCTTTAGTTGGGTAACTTCCCATAGAAGCCAGACTGGCCAACCAGGTGTCCTCATGACTGTTCTACAGCCATGACTTGTGCTGGGTTAGTATGCCTTCTCTCAGCTTCGCCATCCTTAGCCGTGATGTGACATTTGTTTCTTCCACTCCCTAAGACAATGTTGGAAAACCGTCGTGCATTTCTCCCCTCTGCTGTCAACATTTTCGCATTGTGCTTATGGGTGTTATTTTGGAGTTTGACACTACTCTCTTGCTATGTGTATATAAGCTTTGCTATGACTCAGAGACTTTATCAAGTTTACATGAAAATTGCTGGAGCAGAGAGAGAGACTGGAGTCATCTAGACTTAGGTTAAAGCCGGCTTTTAAACAAATAGACAAAGATGCCTAATGTAAGAACTGCCCGAGGTTAATCAATCATGGTTTTTATTTTTTTAAACAAGTGGATGAATGAAAAAAATTTGGCTTTGGAATGCCATTGAGCTCTGAGTTGGTAGCAATAACAAAGGCTTTAATAAATGAAAGAGATATTTTGGCATAGCCCATTCAGACAAATGAGGACTACTGCCCTTGCCAGCATCCCAGAGTGTATTAGATACTCTACTCTAATTGCTCTTTATGAATGGAAAGGATGCAGGAAATGGAATTTTAATTTGTACATCTAAGCTATGCTATTGAAAGAGAAGGTCTGTTTGACCTTATGGATTTGAGAAAAATGCTTTATAGGGCATAGCTGAAATTGGCATAAAAGTTGTGTCCCATGGCTGACATTGCTATTGTTTGATGTCTCCTGTAAAACTGTAGAAAAGCAAGACAGAAATCCTGGAGTGATTTCCTGTACGTGCATTTGCCAGCAAATAAGCCTGACTCTGGTTGGAACTTGATGTTGTTCAGAAATAGAAGGGGCAGAATCTGTTTGTGTTCAGACCTCCATTGAATGTCCTTGGGCTGGTAGTAGCTTTAACTGCTTTTTTGTATCTTCTGCTTGATTCTGAGACACAGGCTGCATGTTCTGGAGACATACTGACATATTTTGTGTCAAGCCTTGGGGGCCTCCAGTGTGAGTGTAGAAAAAAGCCCTGGAATAGCACTGGTGTTACATTTTCTGCAAAGCAAGAAGGAGGCATAAGGACAGGGCTGGGCGGCCTCCTCCACTCTGGCTGTTTTTGCCTCCTGAAATGTGCTCTTTGATGGCAGCACTCCCTGTTCATGTCAACTGCAGGTGCCCACGGCTCATTCTAAAGTGGTCTCGGTGCCCTGTGCTGGCCTGCAGTCTCCACACACACAGTTCTCAGGCCACCGTGGGCATCCAACACAAAGCAGCTGGGTGCATGTATCAAGCCCTTTAATCTGCTCTGCTTTCATGCCTAATTCCCCAAAATGAATTCATTCCTCAGAGTGCACAGAGATATTTGATACATATCGGACGTATCATATGTCTCCATACTCTGATGTACACATTCAACTAATCGGATGCTAGCTACATCATGCAGTGAAAAAAGACACACACACACACACACACACACACACACACACACACACACACAAGAGCAAACAGATACAGGATTTTCTCCCCTGATGTACATTATCTTGAATAAATAAATAATGTATCCCTTCTCTTCATTTCTCACTTTTATGAATACACTAAAAGGTATAAAAATAAAAATTTGATAATATGTAAAAAGTGTTTGAAAACCATTAAGACCTGTATACAGACAGGAAAATGCTTTGACCTTTGCTTTCAACTGACTATTTTGGTGGTCACCGTGAATTAGGAAAATAAGAGATCAAATATCTCCCTTTATGGAATTTGTAGTTTTCCCAAGAAGATCAGTATTAATTAGTCATGCAAGTTATTATATAATGGTGACTGGTGTGGGCAAACAGCATGCATCATGGATAATAGCGCAAAGGGGTTGAAATCTTATAGACATTAAATTGCAACCCAGCATAAGATGCTATTGCTAGTAAGCGTGTTCTTATCTTTGCAATCTATTTTACTTATTACTGTAGAGATCATCTCTGTCCTCTCAACGCTACCTTAGGCTCAAGTTCATTCTGCATAGACAGCCTTCCTTCCTTCATGAGTGGCTTCAAATATCTTGTGTACCAGTGTATCGAATCACGTAAAACTGTCTCTGTAAGCATTGATGAGTGAATGAATGAACCCAATTGACTAATTCAGAAGAAAGGAAGCTGCTTTTTCCTTGGGCCCACCTGTATTTTGTAATTTTAGAGGAAAAATGAAAAAGAACGGAGGAAGGACAGGCATGGACACACACACACACACACACACACACACACACACACACACACACGCCACACATGCCACCTGGAGCACATGGGGACATTTCAGCCCCTACGGGGCCATGTATGGGGCTGGCAGGTATCTGAGCAAAGCTGTCTCTATACTCTCTCTGCTCTTATGTCTGCTGAGAAGTACTAATGTGTTTGAGAATGCTAGACTCTAATGTGATGCTGCAATGAAATGGAAAAGTTTTGAGCCAAGTTTTTCTCTAATTCTTTCATTTGCCTAGAAATTCACATTATCAATATGCTTATTTAAGGTTACTGTGTGTATTTAGGTCTGAGAGGGGTAATCGAGCCTTTCAATGTGAGTACTACTCTGAAAGTAGCTGGAGGTGTGGAAGGCAGACTCTGAACCCAGTGATAGCTACTAGTTTAGGTTATAAGAGGTTCACACAGAGTGCTTTCCATGAAGTTGAACTACGCCCATGAGTCTCCATGTACCATTGAAGCCTCTGGGCCAGAGCATATGGTTGGCATTACGCAGCTATGCTGATACAGTCCTTTGGACCTTTTTGATGTTTGTCCCATTTTTATGTAAATTTCTCATACCCACTATCTAAAAGGAATAATAAAAAACTTTCTTCACTTCTTATTTTCTAAAGAGCAAAGCTATCATCTCATGCTTACTCCAGTTAGATACGAGGCAAAAAATGAAGACTAGAAGAAATGCTTTGCATTGTCTAATGTCCACCGTGGTGCCCAAGCTGCAGCCTCTTCCTTCCCCTGCCTGGTTTCTGCAGGAGACAAAAATTTTTCACAAACAAGATACTTTCCCAAGGAACCCTAACCCAGCATAATCTTCAGGACAAGGCATCACAAAATGGCTTCCATCTCCAAACAGGAACAGATATGGTTGAAAATTAAAATAATATTTTTTATTTTAAGTGGAAGTGCTAGCAGATTCCACAGCAGCCATAGGAGCTTGCCACAGAATGGTAGGGCACACTCTGTGTGTGCAGAGACAGAGCAGAGGGGATGTGCACTCTGACTGGCAGGGGCACAGCGAGCCAGCACCGGCTGGGATGGGAAGTGTGCTGAGTCCAGTAGTCCATCCAAATAAAACAGCATTAACTGCCTTGACTCAGTAATGGAAGCATTCCTTGTTGGGGAGTCTCAGAACACCATCCATAATTATGTTTATTACACCATAGATTGATTCCAGAGATCACCTAAAATGTGTTCTTCATTGAAAGTGCACGCTCCTACATGGCCCTTTGTGGATCTCAGAGAGGGACAGAAGAGGCAGATAAAATGGAGCATGGACATGTAGCTCACCAGGCACGCTCATCCCAGGGGCTTCCCAACCTGGGCTACCTTAGAAGCTTATTGCTGTTGCTTGTCTGTCCAACATAGGAGACATGATTGGACACATAACAGTTTCCTAAAGCCTTGGTTTTATTTCCTTTCCCAATTTGTAAGAATAGAAACAAAATTATTCTGGCTAAGGACATTTTTTCACTAAAAATGGCAGTGGGGCAGTCAATGCTGTCTTCCTGAGGAGCGTGTGGAACAATGCAACTGTAAGACACCAAAGAGGTCTGCAGGTCATCCTTCCTTAGGTGATTATCTTCTTTCCCAAGTAGTTCAGTGGGGGGCATGAGAGGAATAAATACTTTTCATATACTAAAGTGTAGTTTCTGCCTAGAACTTGAGTTTAAGGGGCCGAGGCTATGTGGAAAAGGAGCAAGCTGCCCTGGGACAGTACCGGGAAGTGTTCTTGAGGACATGCCTGGAATGAGAGGTTCCATTTGGAAAGTCTGGGCTGGGGCCTGAAATGATCTCCATGTGGCGGAGTATATTGTGAATGAAGTGCCTTTCAATGAGCAGAGATCAATTTTAACAGCTCATTTATCGACGAAACTGAGTCTAGTCTCAGCAGTTAAAGTGCTTTCTTGGAACAAGGACCAGAGGATTCATCTGTCTCACCTTAGCGGATAAAAGCAAGGCTCCTCATAAAAACATTATGGCTCCTCTGGTGCCGAGCTGGGATGTGCTAATATTTGATAATTCCTCAATAGGGATTTAGGAAACTCAGAAGGCCTACTAACATTTCCCATGTTTCCACTGTATGGAGATTATTCAAATATGCCTAAAAATGAACCCAGCAGTGACCACATCCTGGAATAATTTATCTTCTTATTTTTGTAAACTGTTCCTTGACTGTATTATTTTGGTTTATTTACCACCCAGCATCGTGTCTAGCACTCTCACTTCCCGGTCTGAGCTTATGCATAGTAGGTGTGAGCGCCCCGCAGGGTTGTGCTGTGCACCCTGGCTGCATGGGATGTGTGCAGTATGCTTTCTGCTGGTGCTGGGCATTTACCCCCTGGGCTTCTCCATTACAATCCCCACCCCCACCTCCAGTATGACTCTTCTGGTGAGCTTCTCCTAACAAACAGAGCCTGATTCCTCTCTTGGGTTTCTGACTGTATGACCTCTGCTTTAGAATTAGGCATCTTTTGTTACTCGTTTATGCCTGTTGAGAGTCATAAATTGGTTGGAAGCATCAAAGAAGAGTCAGAATACTCATTTTACATTCCGTAATGCACAAGCTTGGTCTGCCTTGACTAGCTGGCCCCAAGCCCGAAATCTAGGTCTCATTCTTGGTCCTTCTTCTTCCAGCCTAGATCCAGTAACTTTCTTGACCAGTAAGATTCGTGTCCAATCTCTTTCCATCATCTGCACGGGGTCTCCCTAGGACAAGCCTCCACTGTCTTCTTCCCACCTCAGCTGCCACTTATTTCAAATGGCTTCCTGGGTTTACTCAGTTTCCATCGCTCAATGATCCTCCTTCTGCTCCCATATCTCTTCTTCCCCTGCCCCTGTTTAAGGTTCTCCAAGAGCTTTCTGTGGCAATTGGCATAAGGAGCAAAAGGGACATGGTTTATGCTTGACACTTTCACTGCCAGCGTGGGAATGCATCTCCCTTTTGGACATAGAGCATAAGGGACTTGGGGGAAGGGGCCACACCTTCTCCAGAGAGGTGACTTCAGCACTGCTGTGGCCTAAGTGCTTCCATCATGATATGACAAAATCCACCTTCAGCAGTCAGCTAGTCATCTGTGTGAAGTCCTGTTGAGGTAGGACACGCTCTGGCAGAAAACAGTGAAGGAGTTCAGTTCTGCACATCTGCAGGGCCTGGAGTGAATCTGTTCATGTAATTTATTCTGTTTCTCAACCTGAGAGTAACTAGAAGGTCTTACTAGAATCTTGAGAAATATATTGACATAACACAGTATGTTTCTTTATAAAGTCCCTCAGTATGTTTTCTGTGGACCCTGCAGTTAAAATGGGTCTTCCCGTTTTCCCAAGGCTGTAAGGACTGTGGGATGGAGGAGCTTAAGCCGCAGTGTGAATTAACTCACGAGGGGCAGAATGAGCAAGTGACCATGGCAGCCTCTGGGTCCCGGCTGGGGAGCCGAGTGGTCTGCGTGCAGGGGTGCAGGACAGCTGGTGATGGCCAGAGGGCAGTTACCTGGTGACAAATACTGAGTCTCAGGGACAGAGAGTAGGACAGGGCTCCCTTAAGATCTGCTTTCCATCAAAGAATATAAATATGCCAAGAAGCAAAACACCTCTCTAATCCTCACACATGGGCCCTGAACTGAGAGGAAGGTCCTATTCTGTCCCAGAGCTGTCTTAGCTCCAAGCCTTTTCCATGGAGAGAAAGAGAATTGGAGGGCTGTGCAGTGAGACAGGCGCCAGGAGACTCCCCCTGGCTTTCTTGCAAGCAGCTTGGGACTGCTCATCAGAGTCACTGTGTGCTGAGACAAAGGAAATGCCCAGCCGTTCGACAAGTCATTTGACCTGGATTGATCTAGTATTAAGTTCTGGTGGGGAAGGAAATGACAAAGCTGTCAAAGGAAGATGAAAAGCAGTGGGCAAGTGATTGACTAAGTCATGTCCCAAGACTTCTTTGTTATGAGCTAGCAGGCTCTAGACTTCCCCCACTGCATTTGTCCAGTTTAAACACATGGAGTTAAAACAGGGAACGCCGGATGGAATCCACGGCACTGACTCCCAGTCTGTGAAGGGAAGACCATGCGCATGTCCCTGAACATCCCCATTGTGACTATGTTACGGAAGCAATCTGACATCATTAGGGATGGAAGGTTGTGCAGGTACAGTCCTCTGTGGCTTGGTAATGGGTCTTGGATAAAAGTGGTGTGTTTTTCTTAGATTAATCAAACAGTGACTTCAATTTTTGTTGCTGCTTCAAGATGTGCTTTCTTGACTGAAGCAAAATTAGTGCATGCCTAGTCCCTCACATATAGTAGTACTATGTAAAGCAAATACTTTTTTCTTAGTCTCATTAAACAAAAGGCAGTAGAATTAATTTGCTCTCACCTTTGAGGGACTGCAGTGCATCTTCACAAATCTGCTGTAGAGAAATTACTCCAGCCCCGATGCAGCCCACGCTGTGGTTCAGAAATTCTGATCTTTCCTCCACCCCATGTAGTACCCGCTACTTCACTATGTGTTAGTGCATTGCTTCCATGACAGTGGCAGATGCTACAGCCACACTGGTAACAAGGGAACCAAAAAATCTTGGGTTCTCTCAACCAAACACCAAAACAGAGTCTTTTAGGTTTTGGAGATGGTACACACAATATTTGTGTGCACGATTCTAACACCCTTCCATGGAGCATCGAGAGACCTGAGCAGGTACTAAGGCAGGAGATAGCTGATGGACTATCATGACAGCCATTCAATTATAAGGCCTCAGGAGGCTGCAGATTGCTGGTGTTTTAAACATCTTGGACAATACGAATACTGTGTGAAATGCTGGCAACTCCTAATGGAAAATAGCTAGAATTTTGGAGCCATCTCATAATTTCTTTAGCAAAGATTTATTCTCCTTTCAAGAAGTAACCTTTCAAAATATTGGGCTCTGGTGCAGGTTCAATACTTCGCCCCAAACATCAGAGTGCTGTGTCATTCACAGAGCTCATCACAGACTAAGAGCTATCTGTCCCTGTGCCAAAGAGTCTGGCAGGCTCAGCGAGTCCTCCTCCTAGGACAGCAGGGTGGGTAAGAGGGGACCAAGCAGGTTGTGAAAGCACAGACCAGTTACCCAAGCCTGAGGCTCACATTCCCACTGGAACTCTGGTGTTCACTGCCACTCATTTCTTTAAAGTGTCCTGTGACCATGTGAAAGATCTCTGTAAAAACCATGGCTACCAAGAGCAATTTTAAAGTCGGACTTATTGTTATGTAAGTGTTCTCTTCTCACTGCAAATGGATTACTGTACTGTTATGGTGGGATTTGTCACAGACCACCCTGAGTGGAGTGGAAAAGGGACATTTCTCTTTGAGAGGACAACTTTGTGTAGACTTGCTCAGGAGGGAGAGAAGACCTGAGATAATGTAACCAGCTTCTCCACTGTGGGTATAGGTACAGCTCTCTACTTGCAGAGTTGGAAGGAAAGTGATAGAAGATTACTGATCAGGAGATTTGAAGAAAAGTATGGGGATGGAGCTTTGAAATGGGTCCAGAATGGAATGTTTGTTTTCCATCAGAATGCTCACTTAAATGGTTTTGGGACAGAAATAAGTCCAATTTTTAGCTTATGGGATGAGTGTCCTTATGAAGGTTAGTTAACCCCATTGCCTACTTTTTCAGGGCTTCTTCGTGGAGTGATAACTGAAGGGGCCATTGTGGCAGGTGCAGAGACAGAGCATAATTTAGACAGCTTAAAGTATGAGTCAGTGAAGTGTTTCTGGTTGGCATTGTCCCAAAGAGACTAACTCAGAGCAGGTATGGATCTTAAAACCAATGTAATGTTGTATTCTGGAAGCTGTGGGAGATAGAGTGAGCTGGTGGCAGGCTTTCTAGTTTGGAGAAGGGGAGAAAGAGAAAGAGAGGGATGGAAGAAGGGAGGGAGGGAAGAAGGGAGAAGTAGAAGAGGAGGAAAGAAAGAAGGATATAAAGAAGGAAGGAGAAAGAAAGGAAGGAAGAAGAAATAAAATCGAAGGGAGAAGAGAGAGAAAGAGCTGCTGTTGCTGGACTCCCATATTCTCCCTGTCCGTTAGGGCCTGGATTTGTAGAGTAGCAAGTAGTATATCAGCCCTACCATCACATCCATAGAGGGCTCCACAGACCCCTGAAGAAAACAGTCCATTCTGTTATTTTGTTTTTTCTTTGCCTTAATATGCAAATCACTATCGAAATTTTAGTTTGTTAAATAACCAGTTTTCCACAGAATGCAAACTAGATGTGGCAATTATCTCTGTATCTATAAGACCTAGAACTGTCCTAGGATTGAGATAAATGTTTAACATTTTACTGAATAGATGAATAAAGTCTTAATTATAATGGACAGTTAGGAAGGACCACACACACACACACACACACACACACACATACACACACACATTTGATTAACTATTAGGAGCATATCTATCTATCTATCTATCTATCTATCTATCTATCTATCTATATTTCATTAATGATGGAGAGTTTATGACCCAGATCACTTAACCATCCAGTAAGGACAAATCTCTCCTTTTTTTCCATCAAGAAATTTTCAGGTCTAGAAATTTTAATACCTGGGAACAGACATAAGAATAAGCCAAATCTGTATTCATTTTTCCCAAGATCAATTCAGATTGAACATCCTGAACACAGAAATCCAAAATCCCAAACTTTTCAAGTGCTAACACAATACTACATGTAGAAAATTATGTACCTAGAATCAGATGTTGGGTTTTACTTAAAGTACAGGCAATCTAAATATATTTTATACAATTGTCTTTATTTGTGTGTATAAGATGTTCATAAAAAAATTAAATGAATTTTACATTCAGACTTTATGCCCATCCTGAAATGTTTTTATATATATACAGTCTCTCCATCTAAAAAATTCTAAAATAGAAAATACTTTTGACTCCAAGCATTTCAGAAAGTGATAGTCAGCTGTACTTGTAAGACATCATTCTAGATATTAGGGACCATATTGAGGAACATAATGTAAATTCCTGCTCTCAAAAAATGACAATAAAAATAATGATAGATATATGACATTTGAGGGAGCACATGTTTGCAAAGAGGAAGTAACTATTTACTCAGCTGGGATGTGGAAAACAGAAAGGTTTTGTAGAGTGGGCAATATATGAGGTGAGACCTGAGAAACTAGCAGGATTTCAACAGGCAAACCTGTAGGAAAAAAAAATGTACATGGAAGCAGGACACCGAATTAAGGAATGTACTTGAGGAATAGGGGACCCCAAAGTGTGGGGCAATTTGTTGGGGGCTTTGGCCGAGTCACCATGACTTTGTGTGCCACTCGGGTAGCTGACTTTGTTGTGTAGTCAAAGGGGAAGCCGCAAAGGCTTCTGGGAATGAGCCTTAACATCTGGCTTCTTTTGCGGGGCACACAGTGAGGGGAAGATGAGTGAAGGAAGAAAATGGAGACAAGGAAACCAACGAGGAGATAGTTCTGACTGTTCAGTGGGTGATGAGGCAGAAGAGCTTAAAATGAAGGGGAGGGAGGTATAGACACAAAGAGAGGAGTTGAAACTGGATTTGACAATGTACTGTGTGTTCCTAGATTGAGAGAAAGTATAATCTAAAGTAGCTCTGATAGTTTTAGTCTGGATAGTTTCAGAGAGAAAGGTAATGTGGAGTGATAAGAAAACCAGGGCTCTAGAGGGGCGTAAACTCAGGGCGATGAGGAGGAGTTTGAGTATCCATAGAAGCATCTATCCTAATTGTCAAGCAAGTGTGGGGAGCTCTGAGGTGAAGTCCCAGGATAGAAGCCCAGTTTGATGATTCAATTTTTAATTGTTATTTATGTGCTGTAATGACATCGAAGAGATAAGAATGTCAACACTTAGCAGTGAATAGAGGATGAGAAAACTGATACAGAAGATGAACGAGCCCATCCTAATGGAAAAGGTGGAGTGGATACACATACTGTGGGTGACCCTATCTCTGCCTCGCTACCCCTTTTCCCCCATGAGTCTTCCTTTGTTCTCAGAGAGCTTCCATTTTAGCTGCCTCATTTTTCCCATGGTGAAAGAAGAAGCGCAACACAATACCCTGAAATAAAAGTTTGAGGACAGTGATTTTCTACTTAAAACTCTCTACAATTCCTGGTTATTATCTGTACACCAGTGTCCTAACTCATTGTGCTGGATTCCAAATTTTCCCTGACATCGACACCATCTACCCGCCTATCCCATCAAACCACCCTCTGCCATTCTTTGCTCCTGTGTCCCGTGACCCCCTTATTTTTGTGTCTTTCTAGACATTGCTCTGTAATGCTGGTTACTGTTCCCTTCTCTGCTCTCTCCAACTGCAGTTCTACACATGCCTTTAAAGGATTGAAGCTTCCCCAGCTTTTCTCCATTCCCAATTCTTTTATTGATTGACACTTGCAGAATTTTATCTGCATTTCTTTTTCTTTTGTTGCATTTATTGGTACCCTTAGGTGAAATTATGATCACATTCATTCCTGAGGATTGGTACTGTTGCATGGTTTATTTTTATTATTATTTTTTCTCATTTCTCTGCCTTTCCTTCCACCCTTCCCCCTATATACATAAGCTTTGTTTCCATTTTTTCCTTTTTAATATGAAATATTTTCTTTCCTTCTTTTTTCCCCCTTTTTCCCTTTGAACATTTTCTTCCTATTTCACAATACCTGTCATATGTTCTGGATCTCATTGACACTTTTAGTTTTTCATATTAGAGAAACAATACAATATTTATACATCTGTGTCCTATTTATTTAATTTATTAGTATGGCCTCAAGGTGCATCCATTTAGCTATAAATATCTCTAATTTATCATTCTTTATGGCTGAGTAATACTTCATTGTGTTAAAAAACCCCACATCTTGATCTAGTCTCCAGTTGATGGGCATTTGGGCTATATCCAAGATTCAGTTATCACAAACTGTGCTGCTATAAACGTGGCCGCACATATGTTCCTGTGATATGATTCTTTTAATTCGTTCATTAATATACCCACAAAGGAAATACAGGGTCAAATCAGATCTCCAGTCCTAAATTGTGAGGATCTCCACAGTGGTTACACCAGTCTACATTCCCACCAAGAGTAGAGAAGGTTTCCTTTCCCCTCAGAACACCACTAGCATTTGTTGTTGGTTGATTCCCAGCTAGCAGCCATTCTTCGTGGAGTGAGATGAAATGTCAGCATTGTTTTCATCGGTATCTGTTAAATGACCAGTGAGTTTGAACATTTTTTTCACATTTTTCTTTGCTGCTTTTACTTCTTCATCTGAAAAATGATCATTTCAGATGCCCATTTTAAAACTGGGTCTTCAAATTTGGGGAGTCTGGATATTATGTTCTTTATATAATCTAGATGGCAGATCTTTGCCTGAAGAGCAGCTGGTGAAATTCTTTCCCATATTGTAGGTTGTCTTTTTGCTCTGTTGGTGGTTTCTCCTCCTGTACCTGCTTCTCAATAAGATATGAGACCAGTTGCTGATTCTTTATGCCAGTTCCTATGCTACTGAGGTTTTGTTCATAAATCTTTCTCTGCACCAGTGTCTTCATGAATTCTACCTACCCTATCTTCTCACAGATTTAATGTTTCTGTTTTAATATTTAGATCTTTAATCCACTTTGATTTTAGTTTAGTGCATGGTGAAAGATGTAAGTCAGGCTTTAATCTTTGGCAGGTTAAAGCCCAGTTTTTTCAGAACCATTTATTAAAGAGGCTATCTTTACTCCACTGAGGGTGTTTGGCACCTTTGTCAAAGATAAGTTGGCTTGATATGTTTGGAGTTGTTTCTGTATCTTCTAGTCTGTTCCATAGATCCTCAGGCCTGTTTCTTTGCCAAGTCCATGCTGTTTTTATCACAATGACCTTGTAATATAGTTTCAAGTTGGAAACTGTGATATCCTCTATTATGTCTTTATTACCTACAATTGCTTTTGCAATTTGAGGTCTCTTCTAGTTCCAGATGAATTTTTCAATTATTTATCTACTTCTGTGAAATACACTGCTGAGATTTAAACTGGGATTTCATTGAATCTATATAATAGTTTTGGGAGTATGGTCATTTTGAAAAAATTCATTCTTCCTACCTGGGAACAAAGATGTCTTTCATTTTCTAATATCCTCTTCAATCACCTTTTTTAGAGTGCTGTAGTTTACAGAGCAGAGGTCTTTCATCTCTTTTTTTAGATTGATTCCTAGATATTTGTTCTGGGTGCCATTGTGAGAAGAATTGTTTCCCTAATTTCTCTCTTAGTGAGTCTGTTGATCGAGGATAGGAGGGCACTTTTTGAGAGTTGATTTTGTACCCTGCTACTTAACTGAGTCTGATGATTAAGTCTAGCTATCGTCTGATTAAGTTTTGAAGATCTTCTATATGTAGTATCATGTCATCAACAAATAATGGCAGTTTAACTTCCTCCTGTTCCATAAATTTCATCTATATCTCTGTGATACCATTTCCATCTTGATTTGTCAAATACATAGATACATATATATATACATACATGTATATATATATATACACATACATGTATATATATGTGTGTATATATATAATATATATATATATATAGTGTCTTTGTTTCTTAATAGACTATGAACTTTAGTGGACTGCAACATTCCCCTTTGCACTTTATACTAAGTGTTTGGGGAACTCTAAGCACAGCTTTTCAAAATGAGACAAAGAGATAGAGAAATAACTCGAGGACAGCAGGTCCTGATTATGTATTTTCCTTGTCCGAGTCAAACTGCCCTGATCCAATAGTAAAAAACACCTTTGAACTCCTCCAAACATGTGGAAAGTTCTCTGGTCCTGCTTCATTCCCTGGCCAATTACATTCAGGGAAAAAGAAGAGCAAAAGAAACCCACAGAATGTATTAGATCTAGGACTGGAGGGAACTTCATTATTTTTAATGTCTCAGTAAAAGATCTTTTTTTCTCTTTACATTTACCAGACTAATCCTGATAATGTCTTTTAAACAATTAATTCTAGTTTCAAAAGCATTCTACTCTGCAGTTTGTCCAGAATTAAGTGACCATTAGAACGCATTAGCTTAGAAATGAGTGCCCTAATTACTTTTGAAAGTTAGCAATAAAAGAAGGAAAAAAGTCCAAATTTCTGAAACATCAGCGTCCTGTCAGTCTGGGCTGCTTTTGTACCTTTTTGTCTTCCTGCTGCACAGTGTCAGTCCCGGGAAAGTGCTTTAGTATTTGATAGCTACCAATTTAATTGCGCACTAGGCATAAGTGTTTTGATCTTGCCTGGCTCTGAAAAAACAAGACCCATGAGAAGCCATTTAAATGTGGACGCTTTACTGGAGCCCATATTAGTGGACACCGTAAAACACGAAGGTACAGATGGGCCGTGGTGCGTATCCGCTGGTGACACTGTTCGGTTTGCTGCTTCCAGGGAAGTGCTGTAGACACAGTCACGCTTTTTGCTTGTTTGTTTCCGCACCAGCTTCCTGTCACTTTGCTGTGTGAGTTCAAACCATACAGCTCCGCGGGGAGACCCCGCGGTGTGGCGCCCAGCCCCTACCTCTAGGTGTTCCAGGGACCTCACTTTCTGACTGTCTTCCCAGGTGAGGGTGGTGGTTGTCTTTAATCTGGAGCGAGGGCAAAGGTGTGCAGTACCCATGTGTCCGAGGGAAATGATTTGTCAGGGTGGAATGGTTCCTAGCATCCCTTGTGCACATTGGAGGAAATGCAGGCCTCTCCAAGCCTTCAGCTCTGTAGTGGAGCCAATTACTTCCAGCCCCTATGTCCCCTCGTGGAAATGCAGGTGTTCTGGAGAGAGTCCTGAGTCGCAGGAATGAAAGTGACTCATATTTACTGCTTCCCTTTCCCTCTGATAAAGTACAAGGTCATGGTGATTGGAATCCTTGGGGAAATAGAACAAGACTGTGAAGCTTTGGGATGGGGATTGGGCTTATGTAGACTGCTTTGTGAGGATCCTGTGATTTGGGATCAGAAAGAGCAAATCAGTTGTTCTGTCCCTTTAGACTTCCATAGCAGCTGCTGCTTTCTTGGTCAGTGGATCTTTTGCACACCTCCTCTGATAAGGGACCCCTTGAGGCTATGAACGTGAATCCATGTCCAGGCCAGGGTGGTCTGAAGTGAACACTGGAAGTTGGCAGTGCAGAACGAGGCATCTATTGCTCCATCCCGGGCTAGCACCCTTCCTGTGCTCCATCCCTTCTGTGGATATCTAACAACCTTCTAATCATTCCAACCCATCTCTCAAGCTCACTGTGACCATTCAGTGAGACGTGAAAAGTTCGATGCAGTGTTGAGCACCTTGTGAACCAAAGTTAGCCAATGATAACAACAACCATCAGAACCAGCCGAGTTGTGCTGTCCAGATACTGGCAGCCTTATGAAGGAGAGAGATGCACAAAGGGAGGAAACACAGAGAAGAGCACTGCAGTCTCCGTAATACCATTTTGCTAGGACTCAGGACTTTAATCAAACAAAAGCATATCAACTTCAGAACATCACTGTCATCAGGCACCTGCTGCCTAATGAAGTCTTTGATGTGACTGGTCCAGGTCGTATTGGCACCCTACCTTTAATCATGGGAAGCCAATGACAGATCGCAACTTCCGGGACTCCTTTCATCTAGAAGTATTCTTCTAGCATGATTTCAGAAGTAAATGCATAGGCATATTATTTTTGCTCTTATATCAAATTAGAAGCAGGTGAAAGGATGCTATTTGGTAGCCTTTGCCATGAGTAGACAAGTCACCTGGAGGAAAAGGAATATATATTCTCCATCAAACTTTATGTATTTCTCTAAACTCCAATGGTTTGTGTGAGAGCTCAGGGCTAGAAAACTTAAAAGTTTGGGAAAACTGTAGGCACCGTATCCTGAAAATAGCTTTCAACTCCTTCAGGAAAAGTTGTCAAATGCAAGAATGTTATGAATTCATCATCCATTAATTATTTAGCCCCACTGGGGAATTTTCTGTTCCTTGCTTTATCTGTCATTGAAAAAAATTCACAAGACTTACATTATTCCATTTATTTTATGGTTATAAATAATCAAATACAATTTGCAACTTTGTGGTCTGTAATGCATTCAGATTGACTTAGAACATGATGGGAGAGAACAGGCTGGGTCTGTACTTGAGGTCTGGGAGGACCAAAATTCCCCAGGTAGTTCTCTCTCATTATGTAGGGCACGGAGATGGTACGGAGACCTCTCTAGCAGCCCAGGGGAAGGCCTCCTCTCATTAGGCACATCTCAGTGAGCACCATTCACGGGAGAGTGCTCTCGCCATGGGTCTGCAAGCCGAGATGAAAACGACCGAGATTTCAAACACGAAAATCTTTCAAGTCATCTTGGCTAGAGATGTTTTTCAAATCTCCAAATCCTTCAATGTAGAAAAGCGAGAGAGGGTGATAATTCAAAACTGAAGATTGTTGCTGTGAGTCGGTAGTGACAGCAATATGGTCAAGGTCTGTTTTTCACAGTTCGGTTCACACTTATTTCAGGGCTGGAGGAAAAAATGTGTTCACGAAATAAATCAGAACTCATTCAGAGATTGCGAGCAGGAGATCTTAATGGAGACTGTTCGTGTTCGAAACTAGGAGCTCAGCTCGAAGTCCAGCCTCCTGCCTGCGTGTCTGGAACACGCTAGCAAACTGGGGGTGTGGGTTTATTCTGTTCGGCACCTCCCATGGCCAGCTTCCAAACATGCCTCCCACCTGTCCCGTTGGCTGGTGTGCCGGATTTTAATTAAGTCATTGCACACCCAGGCTGTCTCCTTTGGTGACAGGGCTGTGCCCACAGTGGCATTCCTTGGGCTGTCCTTGGCATTAAAGCTGCTCTGCTCCTGGCCCTCCTCCGACTCTGAGCCTATGGGCTTTGTTCACTGGTGGCCATGTAAACAGGTGATGCCTTTACTGCAGCATCAGAACAGATCAAGGGCACCCTCAGCCGTGGACCCTGCCGGGCATATGCACAGCAGCCCATCCTGGCAGAGAAAGTGTGAACTGCTCTGGTTTGGCTAAAAGGCTAAGATTAGAATGGGTGCTCTAACTCCTGGAATCTTGGATCTTTATTTATTATTACTCAGTTCTAGAGATGGAACCCAGGGCCTTGCCCCTGGTGAGCAAATACTCTACCACTGGCTACATCCTTGACTCCAAGTCTTGAATTACCTGATTCTATTGTGTTTTGGTAGATAGCTCAGAGTATCCTATCTCAGGATATATGGCACTAGTAGGATCTACCTCTGGCTTATCCCTATCAATATCTAATTGATCCTGACATGTAGTAGGAGATTCTTCCGGGCCCCCCAGCAGTCTCTACTGTCTGATCCTCATCACTTGCCCTGAGATCTAGCGGTGAGAGCACATACCCTTAGTGCCCCCATCTTGCCAGTTTCTGGAGGCAAATAATAATAGAAACATCAACATTTAGGTATTGTTGTTCATAGAGAGCTGATCTTCATCTCCCTCCACTGCTTTCCCCTTGAAATCCAGGGTGTCCCCAATGCAGCCGGCCAGGAACTGCCACACCCGAACTGCTCATCTCTTTGTGATCTATGCCTGGTGGTGCTGAACATATCTGCAGAAGACAAAGATGCTTATTTACACGGATGTGAACATTTCTGACTCCAGAAGTACCAGGCATAATGAGTTCTTAGCTCAACTTCAACTTTTTCCTTTAACTTTTCTTTGCACAATGCCCCAAGCTGACCTCTCTGATAGCATTCCACTGTGTTCTCAGACAATTCTGTACAAATACAACCAAAAAACCCTTCTTTCTGTTAAAGAGCTCAGCGTCCTCCTCCATATTAATATATGTAAATGTACACCTGAGTGGTCACCTGTCTCCCAGTCCTAGAAAGAGTAAATTAGCATTCCAGCCTGGAGCTTGGCCAGGGCTTTCTGCAGCACACAGCAGCAGATCCTGTAGAGCTGAGGCCACCTGACTATTCAGGAGACAGCAAGCCTGCTGCTCGCTCTGTGTATTTGCTGTGGACTCAGTTACGTCCTCTCCCACTCATCTGCTGAAGTTTTACACCCATGTGACTGTGTTTGGCTATTCATGTTGAGCCAGGTTGTAAGGGAAGGGCCCTAAACCCATGGGACTGGTGTCGTCATCAGAGCAGGAGACCCCAGGGGTGCATGAGCACAAAACAAGGCTCTATGAAGTTGCAGGGAGAAGCCAGGGCTCCAGCCTCCCAGAAACCAAGCTGACGGCATCTGACCATGCTCCACGGTGGTGAGAAGGTTGTGGTTTGTGCCTCCAGTCCCAGGATGTGAGGTCTTGTTAAGTAGCCAGAGGAAAATAATTCGTGTCAGGATCCTTACAGTAGGTGGTGGGAAGAGAGCCGGGCTCCTGTGGCAGACCTGAGCTTCTTCACACCAGTGTTGCAGTCACAACTATACCGGAACAAGATGTCTTTGTACAGAGATTTGCCACTTTTGAACTGTTTTGTGCCTATGATGTCATCCAGCTCTCATAATGCCTTTATGGAACCTTGGAGGAATTGAGGCATTTTACCACCATTTTACAGCTCATGAAAATGAGGTATAAAAACCCCATGTAGCTAGTGGATTTGTCTGAAATCACCCAGAGGTTCTGCAGGCCCATGTAAGCCCAGTGCACTGACTTTTGCATTACAAACACAAGAGGATCTCAATGTTGAGGAGGCCGAAGCTTTTACATCCGGTGGAAAAAACATGAGGTCTTTGTGTTTCCCCATCTCTCTGGGAGCTGGTGGTGCCCAGCTCCCATTCACAGGACGGCTGGAGAGAGGCTGAGAAAGAGCTCATGGGGTTGTTGTCTGATATGCAAAACAATATGGCAACTGCAGGAAATGGGCAAAATGGTGCCAAAAAAATAAGCTGTGGCAACCGAACAGAGAGCAGCAGCACAACTGAGATGGCTGAGCCTCGTGGCAACCAGTGCTGGCCCCTTCCAGCCCACCTGCTGCCCGGCCCTTGGAGCTATCCACACTGCCCGTCCCTGCTGTTATCGCTTCCGCTCTTCATGTCGAGGTGGCCCGAAGGGGATTGCACACAGAGTCCTGAGGCCCTTGAGCAACCATCTCTTCAAAGGTGATGCTCTCTGCGCCCTCACTTGAAACACCCAGCAGCAACTTCGTGCAGTGGCCTTTGTCTGTCTCTTTTTTTAGTCTTACTAAATCTAGTGACAGCAGGACGCCCTCCTTCCTGGAGGACTCTGGGAGCCGTGGGACACCTCTTTTTCAAACCAGCCGTCACACAGGAGGCCAGAGATGGAAAGAGCAATCTTTCAAATTCCTTTCGACTCTCCAGTATCTGGAGAAGAAATCTCCTGGAATAATCACGCTCCTTCAGGGCTTGTGTCTGTCCTATCACATACACGACTGAAGAGGGACTGGGAGCCCAGATGCCCTGGTTCTATTTACCTGTGTCACCCACCAGGCATGGTGACCTTGAGCAACTTCCTAATCTCCTTCAACCTGAATTTCTTCATTTGTAAAAGATAAAAACCTGAGAGTGGGTCCATATCTTGGCTCTTGTGAATAATAATGCAATGTGTACAAGAGCACAGATGTCTCTTTCACATGCTAATTTCATTCTCTTTGGATATATAGCTGGCACTGGGATTTCAGGATCATGTGATAATTCTATTTTAAAATTTTTGAGTTATCGTTCTACTATGTTCCATAATGGTTGGACTAGTTTATATTCTTAGGACGGACAGAATGGTTACATGGCTTGGTGGCCCATGAGAAGTGCTACGTGTGAAGTACTTTACTACTGTACCAGCAGTATTACTTACCCAGTAGTTACTGCTGAGTGGAGTCATGCTTGACGTACAGGGAGTATTTCTCACATAAGTAACTTCTTTAGGTACATTAGTTAATGCTATGCATTAAATATTTTATTTGGTTTTTAAATTTACAAGTAAAAATTACATATGTTTTGGTGATACATCATGATGCTTTCCTCTATTATGTGTTGTGGAATGGCTAAATGAAGATATTTAATGTATTTGCTACCTCACAAACTTACCTTATTGTAAGGGGTAACTTACTTGTGTGTGTGTGTGTGTGTGTGTGTGCATGGTAAACACACTCACTGGCTAGTGTCTCTGCAATTTTCAAGTATGTGTTTTATCATTATTAACTAGGGAAATCATGACATACCTGTGATGTGCTGAACTTAATCTGTCCAACTAAAATTTCATGTCCTTTGACCAGCACCTCCCAAGTGCACGAGCTTTCAGCCTTTGATAACCAAGACTTTATTCTGTTTCTGGGTGTGATGCTTTTACATTCCACATAGATAAAAACAAGATACCCTTATCTTTGTGTGCATGCATGTGCATGCATGCATGCATGCATGCGTGTGTGTGTGTGTGTGTGTGTGTGTGTGTGTATGTGTGTGCGTGTGCACGCGCCTGTGTTGGGGGCACTCATTCCATTTGTCATCAAGTCCTGAAGGTACATTGGTGTGGTTGCAAACAACAGAATTCCTTTGTTTTAAAAGTCTAAAGAGCAATCCTCTGTGTGTATGTGTCACATTTTAAAAACTTTCCTATCCATTGAAGGACTCTTCAGCTGATTCCATAATTTGGTCATTGTGACTAGTATTGCAATAAACATAGGAGTTCTGATGTCACTTTCACAAACTGACTTCATTTCTATTTCCTTTGGATAAATACCCAGTGGTGGGATTGCTGGATCTTGTAGTAGTTCTATTTTTAATTTTTAAGGAACATCCTTCTGCTCTCCATGATGACAGCACTAATTCACATTACAACCCTCAGTGTACAGATGTTCGCTTTTCTCTATAGCCTGCTAACATTAGTTATTGCTTGACTTTTTGCTAATAGCCATATGAGGTCACATCTCACTACGGTTTTAATTTACATTTTCCAAAATAGTGGGATTATGCATTGTAAATATTTCTGTTAGCCTTTCTTCTTTTGAGTAGTATTTATTCAGGTTCTTTTCCCCTTCTTAAGAGTACATTATTTTGTTGGTATTGAGTTGAGATTCTTAACATTTGGATACTAATTCCTTATCAGCTGAATAGTTTGCATTATTTTCTTCCATTTCATAGTTTGTTTCTTTAATCTCTTCTTACCTATTCCTATACAAAACCTTTTTAGTTCCATGGAATTGCTTTTGTCTATTTTTGATTTTGTTGTCTCTGCTGTTGGGTCACATCCAAAAAACCATTGCTCAGACCAATGTCATAAAGTATAATATTCCCCTATGTTTTCTCTAGGTGTTTTACACCTTCAGTTCTTACATATAAGAATTTAATGGATCTTGACTTGCTTTTTATATGATGCTAGATGAGGATCTAATTTTATTTTTCTGCATATGGAGATAAGGTTTTTCCAGAACTATTTATTGAAAATACTATCTTTTGTCCATGTTGTGTTTTTAGCTTCTTTGGAAAAAACCAACTAGGTAGAAATGGATTGGGATTATTTTCAAAATTGTTCCCTTATTCTTAGCCTCTTCAATTTTAACTTTACTTTCTTTCTTCTTAGCTACTCCTCAGCTATTTAAATATTTAAATAAAAAATAATAATTGTGCATGTGTATATATAATTATACATATATTTCCAGTTGTTATCCCCATAATCTTTTTGTTTGAAATTACTTTCAAAAAGTAAAGTTGGCATAACTTATTCCATTTATCATTATTTTCTTCTCAACTGCCACATACTTCATGCCCATCAAACAAATATCATCCAACCTCACTGACCTGAGTGGAGCCAAAGCCTTTACCTCAAACCTTTTTCAAATCCTGCATAATGCTTTTCATGCTCTAAATACTGAAGTTATATGACACTAATTTTCTCCCATCTGATTTCCTCATCCCATTCCATGTCTAGAATGGCTCTCATATATGATTGCTAAGTCACTGCACTGACATCCAGTGTCCTTAATATACATTGGATGAGACAGAAACTCACCTACAGAGAGATGTTTGTTTCCTATTGTTTTACTCCTTGAGGCTGACAGCCACTACAACTGAATTTCTCTTTGCTGAACTGGCTGGCTACATTTACATTCCTTCATCTGAAGGCAAGATCTTATAAATTGTGGGAATTATATATTGATTCATCCCTGTGACTTGGAATGGTGGAGTAGTAGACATTGTTGCTTGCTCACCTATTGGTTAGTAGCTTTGCTTCCTTTGCCAAAACAGCCCTGATTTTTTTCTGATCTCCTGTGACCACATGATCCACAAAACTGGGTCACCCACCATGGCCTACTGGCTGTCTTGCAATTGAAATCAATCTTTTGTTTTCTTCTTCTTTTTCTCAGAGATTAGTGGAAGGAACAGTTGTTCTTGTTCCAGGAAAGAGTGATGCATATTCTGGATCAGCGACACCATCTTGGCATCATGAGGGCAGCCAGCTTAGGAGCACAAAGTAGCACCCCAAGGACAGCAGAGTGAGAGGAGCCAGATTCTGCGGCCTTCACAGCATCATGTGTTATGCTGATGAACCAAGTTTGGGACCCACCCTTCTTCGGTAAGATGATACAATTTCATGATAGTTTAAGCCACTATAGCTTGGTCTTTATTCTCCGCTAATAAAGCATCTAAGCCCACAAAACATGCAATAAATATCTGTTAACATACTGGCTGATGAACTTGCCTTAATCCATGCCATATTGGTTAACAAAAGCTCTAAAGTTGAGGAAAGGCAGATAATTCTACTAGGGGAAACATTCTTTAAGTAACCAGGAAAAAGAAACCTTTCAGTGTCATTTGAGGTCTTGACTTTGGTGGTAGGGTTTTGAGGTAAGGAAAACCACATTACCAGAAAATTCCCAGTATATTCTTAGAATCACTTTTTAGTTATTTTTTTAGATGGAAGTTGATGGTGTTCACAATACTGTACTTGCTGAGTTGGCCCTAAAGAGTGAACTTCAGGTCTTGCCAGCTCTGTGGGGAGATGAGGAGCCTTCCATCTGCATTTCTAAAGTGCCAGTCTCTGGTGGGGACCTCTGAGCCCCAGTCCCTCCAGAAACTGTGGCAGATGCCATTAGTGCTCCTTGCATTCTGCCACCGGCCTCTGGAACTACTCGAAGCCGAGATCAGATCATTCTCTTCCTGTCCTTCCTGGTATCCTGAGCCTACTCACTCCGTCTGAGCTCTGAGAATGACGGTGCTGTCCTGGGAAGAAAAGAAAATGTGGTATAAGGCAGGTCAGTCACTTCCATCTGTTCTGGACATGTCATTGTGAGGACTCCGGGCAATGTGCACAAGGGAGCTTTGCTTTCCCCCCAGGCTGTCCCAGACACTGTACATCAGTTATCGCTGACGTTCTGATGGAACCGCTGGAACCAGGGATACGTTTTCCGAAAGCAGAGCTGATTTTCATGGCTCCTCATCACCAATGGCAGCGATAGCGAATGTTTAGAGACCAAGTACCCAGGTGCAACCACAAACCCACTTATTATCCCAAATGCCAACACTGCCCCTACATGGCTAGTTATCTGATGGTTAACTGCTGGGGTGATGCGGAGGTGACTACTTTTGCAAGCCACCCACAAGGGTTTTGCATGCCCATTGCAGCATGTGTGCCACAGGTCCATCACCTCTGACCTACAGATGCATGTAGGTTCTTTAGTCTGTCTTATAAGGCTTGGCTGACTCTGAAACCCACTTCCCATTGTAGGCTCATCTTAACCCTCATCTGCATAGACAGGAAACTATCTCTGCGAGCCAACTGCAGATTGCACAGCACGATGCTTTCCTACTGCTCGCCTCCTGTTTGAAGCATCCTCACCCAGCCTCACCGCACTTTTTCTTCCTTTTCTGAGCTATATCTTTGATATACTCTGGGGTGCCGCCCCAACCCCTCCGGCAGGTGCAGACTCTCGGTTCTACCTCCTTTAATCACCCAGTGAACTGAGCACTTCTGTCATGATCATGTCTGTGCCCCATGACATCCGGAGTGTCTGGTGGGCAGAATCTGGTCCTGCTATCCTTGTGGCATCTGCGTCCTGGATTGGATTCAGCATGCAGGAAGTGTGAGTCAGCCCCTTTTTGTTTTCAGCTGAAGTGAATCAAGTTGAAAAGAAGGTAAAGATAAAACACCAGCAGCGATTTCCAAAATAGACTTCTGTAGACTTCCTCTATGTGTCAGGGTCCCTCAGAACCCTGAAGAAGAACAAAACACACAGGCTTTTTCAGGCCAGAATATCAGACAAAGGAAGAGAAGTTGGAGATTGAGACAGGAAGTACACACGAACTTTATTGACTCATCTACCAGTGATCAGCCCATGACTCGTACATTTCTCCACTGTTCAGACTGTCAAACCATGGTTTCAAACTAACAGTTACACATTAAATCTTAAATATATTAATTGTTTTACTTCATCTTCTTTTTACTTCTAAATTTACAGGCAGATCTATAGGATAATGAAATTATATTTGCTCCCAATACTTTGAAGTTGTCAATTGACTGCAAGACCATATAATTTATTATTCCTTTATCTAGAGTTTTCTCCATCTCCATTTGGGAAATTGCCATCTGCTTCCAGACTCCCCCCTCAGCTTCCTTTGCGAACTAAAGGCAAAGTTTTAATTCAGTAATTTTAACAAGTTTCATCCCCTGTCGATGAATAGATCCCACTCCACTTTCTTTGGGGGACTCCTTATCTCCTGCTCTCACCTATCACCCAAGACATGCTTCTGTCCTTTCAGGAACTTTCTCAGGAATGTCCTGGAGTTTATCTTGGACAGAGAGCTGCACCTGGAGTCCAGAAAGGAACTCCCAAGGATCCTGTACATCAAATATTTTCACAGTATTTTTCCAATAGATAAAAAGAACATCCTCACTCTTGCCATTGTAAGAAAAACAACACACACACACACACACACACACACCCAAACAACTGGCCACCCTTTTTGGAAAGGGAAATCATTCAGTTGTTGAGAGAAATTTGAATGAGATTATTTAATTTGCATTTTTTTTATATCAACTGGCTGTGGTCATTTCTGTGGTTTATGGAAGCAGGATGAGTCAAGGTGATTGAGAGAGTTTGGAAAAGTATGGCTTCCTCTTTGCTTGGTTGCTATACCTGCATTCAAAATTCAGAAAGTATAATTAGAAAGTTGATATATTATATCAAAACATTTACCCTAGTGCTTAATGAAAGAATGTACAGCTAACAGAAGGATAGCAAGGTGACAGGTAATTAATGTTTGTGTACAGTTCACAGAATAGCTGTCTGTCTCTGCAGGGGCTGTGCACACACCTAGCTTGGCTCATGTGGGTGTGGTCTGAAGGTGCCAAGAAACCCCGTGTCGTCCAGCAGTGTGGTATCTTCAGGAAAGAGCCCTGCATGTTCTATGATGTTTTACGAAAGAGCATTACCAATTTCCTTTGGTGAAATGTTTTTCAGATAGTAGAAAAAAAGAAAGAGAAATGGAAATGATGAACGGTTGTCATGTGCTTTAGCATGAAATTAGGGCTCAGGCCAGCAAAGTGAGTTTTCTTTGGGTACAGGCCAGCAAATGAAACCCCAAGAAAGGGGTCTGTGGATATGTCATTATGTAACAAGCCAAAGGAAACAGTTGACACGATGCTAAGTGAGACAAATTTTGTTCTATAATTTATGTGAGTATCAACCAACAGCTAAAGTACCAATTAATATCAGTATCACGTTGTCTGTCACACAGACAATGAGAACAGAGACAGGATGCTCCCAGATCCTGAGCAGTCAGTCATAAGGAGTTGGGTCTAGATACCCTGGCGATGATCATTAATTTTGCCATGTTTTGATTTAGTGTTTGTGTTAATGTATTCCAGTATGTCTGAGAATATGAAAGTAACACCTGGTGTGCTCCGCACAAATGCTTTTCTGCTCTGGGAGGAGAGTCAAAGGGGACACGCAGCTGAACCTGGAGCAGCCTTATAAAAGGGCTCCTGGGAATCAACTCCTCCAATTTCTGTGAATAAAACAAAGAGAAAGAAACACCAATATATGAGACTTTCTTGCATGCAAGGCATACCTTTATGGAAATATTAGGCTCATAAGTTTGTTTTGGGGCAGTTTGTAAACCAAATTAGATTTTCATTGCATAGCTTTGTTTGCATGCAAATGTGCTACACATGCACAGGCACACACACACACACACACACACACACACACACACACACACACACAGAGCCAATTGAAGCAGAACCAGTGAGGCTAATTAAAAAAATGCTTGTGCTCATAGGTATAATTTTGCTGAATTCTCAAGACTGTCAAACAGTGGATATCCGTTCTAGAATTATGCCTGGCCCAGCAGGGCACATCATGGGCCTACACTAGCGCCTGCACAGAGCAAAGTTGTTGGCTTCATATTCCTTGAAGCAATTGTTCAGCTCACGGGGCCTCTGAGACTAGCGTTCCCTTCCTTTTGTGTAATTGTGATCTGACAACTCACACATTTAGCTCATTACTCCAGAGGCTCTAGGAAGAACAGGCAAAGCAAGAAGAAGCCCTCTCCTCGGAAGACTTAAAAACATAACATACTCGTGGTGAGAAAAGCTGCTAGATTACTTTAAATTTATGATATTCCCTAGACCTGCATCAAACCTAATAAAGAAAGATAAATTGACTTTTTGGATTTTCTTGTACAAAAAATATTCCAAATCCTTTTCACCTCTTTTTCCATTTTACTTTTCTTAAGCTTGGCAGCTCAGTTCCATTGAAGTTTATCTTGCCTCTGCCATTTCTACTAGAAGTCGTCACCCATGAAAAGATAACTAATCACACTGTTTCATTTTTATCTCTCTTCTCATCTTACAAATGCATTGGCAATTCTGTTGGACATTTCTAAGATGTCATATGGCTAAAAAGGAATTTTCTAGCAGCCCCCCCCCCATGAACAACAGGAGCAATGACTCTCTGCCACATCCCCAGGGTTGGGGGGACTGAAGGCAATCTCCATCTTCACCTGGGAGTGGACGGTGATAATACACAGTCCCTGCATTCAGTATACATTGAAAATACATTTCAGACTCAACTAGAGCTTGGAGCATTCAGCTGGGGTTCTCAGGTGTGGTAAGAAAATGCAGTGGTCTGTCGAGCTCGCATTCTGCCTGATTAATACACTGCTAAAGCTGCTTGGAGCTCTGCCAGGAGAAATATAAACAGCAAAAAAATTTACCCTGCAAGGATCTGTCTTTTTGCCAAATCATACAAGGAAAATGTGTTTAAGAAAAAAATGATAGGAGGATGTGTTTTTATTACACGTATGCTCATCAGACCCCAGCCCTGTATAACCCATTAAAAACAACATGAAGTATTTAAAATCAGCAGCAACCACCTTGGTTGGTTGCTGATTTACAAGATTAAAACCTTCTGAACTGAAGATGAAGGTGCCTTAATAAGCACAGGTTCCAGAAACAATCCTTAGTGATTACTTGCCGGTCTTTTCGGTGAGGCATTCAACATCACAAGGAAAAATGTCAGCACGTAAGTGCGGAGGAGGCGTTGATACTCAGCAATGGCCCCAGGACACCGAGAAGGTTGTTGAATAGTTGTCCTACTGAGCTCTGCACACCGTCAGTAGTTGTTTGAAAGCCTCTGGCACAGCTTGGTCCAGTGGCAGGGCAAATTTCCAGGCTGAATTTGCATTACAAGAGCCTTCTCTGGGTTAGCGATGGTGTCCCCATATTCCATGCCTGTTGGTTTCTAACTCACCCAGCTCCTGAACTTGGAGAGCCTGCCACCAATGAGGAGTGGAACCAACATCCTAAGAGCCAGGGGTAGGGGCCTGCTGGCGTTGATCATATCCGGGTCCTTTTGGAGCTTAGAGTGATCCATTGTTCGGAATAAATAGATCTTAGATGGATAAGCCTTTGTCTATTTATGTTGGGAATAAGATACTATGGCAACTACATAATAAATTTACATAAAGATGAGAAGAGCGAGATGAAAATGGCAGGTTGTGATCATCCTTAAAAAGTAGAGTATAGGGCTGGGGCTGTTGCTCAGCGGTGGAGCTCTTGCCTCAACTGACCAGTACCTCTCTCTGTCTCAGTCTCTCGGTCTCTCTGTGTCTCTGTCTCTGTCTCTGTCTCTCTCTCTCTCCACAAACACACACACACACACACACACACACACACACACGCTCCTATATTCTCATGTACGAAGCTTACTGAGGTCTAAGGTCAGCGGATGTCTAAACAGTGAGGACAAAACTGGAGGACAGATAAGATCAAGAAACACTAGAGTCAGGAAGACAGTGGGCGGAGGCCATGTTTGCATCCAGTCGTATTGCCCAGTGCACTGCCCCGCGTGCTGTCATCACCTCATGGCCGCAGGGCCCTACACTACATTGCACAGGTGTGAAGAGTCTACACAGAGCCCTGGATTTTTAAGGCTTACAAAGCATATTAACCATCTGCAGTGCTGCACTGGAGGGGCTGTCCTGAGCCCAAGAGGCAGGCCGGGGTGTGCGCAGGGATCAGAAGCTCTCTGGAGGCCCAGCTGGAGGCCCACGGTGGTGCTCCTGAGGTGGACTCCACTTATTGTTAGGCTCCACATGGCACTGGAGTCTTCGGAGCCAGCTTGCCAGGTAGCATTCGGCTCCCTTTGCACCTTTGTCTTGTTGCAGCTTGGCTTCCCAAGTCGGTAGCTTTCCAAGTGCAGCTGAGAGAGACACAAACTGCCAGGTGAAGGGAATCGCAGTAGGAAGAGGATCCATCCCAGTGGTAGCCCCTCCTGCTCGGTGTCCCAGGGGCACAGGTGGTCCTTCCAGGTGCCAATCCCTTTGGGTATCTTTTGTGTCCTGCACCTTCACACCTGGACCTGCCTCTAACAGCCTGAGCCCCTTTGGTGTGCCCAGCTGGATCTCAGGAGCAGTTGTCCCTGTCTGCTGTGCCACCTCGACGGGCCTTCCAAAATGGGTCCCCACAGGGAGGCCAGGCCTGAGATGGCAGCCCAACCACGGTTGTCCTGGCAGAAAATTTGGAAATACACACATCAGGGTTGAGTTTTATTGTCTTTATGTGAACCAAGTCCCCAGTGCTCAGCACCGGGACGAAGCTGCTGAAAATAGCTCTGGAATGACGGCTAAAAGTCTGGCATATTGCATAGACCTATAGCTTCCTTTCAGTGACTCCTCCTGTCTCTCGTTAGCTCAGGGGACATTTCCTGTTGCAATTTATTAATTTTCTCCCTCTACTAACCCTCCAGCTACATGTCTTACTCAGTTGGTTGCTGGATCTTCTTACCTGCCCACCTCCACAATGCAGACAGCAACCAAAATAACCTGCACAGCTCTTGCCAGACCTCAAATCAATGCTTGCATACAATCCAAATGAAGAACTTTTCTAGAGTTGAGAGATCAGTAAAAGAATTTCTGTTCTAGAGCCAGGTGCTAGTTTAAATTTCAGTTTCAAATCAGTTGAGCCCAAACGTGATAAAAGCTCATGCAGGCTGGGGATCTGTCTGGGGCCAGTGTAAGAAGGTCAGAGCCACGTGGCTCCCTGTGGAGGGACCTGAGTAGCACAGGCAGGCGCATGCTCACTGGGGATGGCCTGCTTCTGCCATATCCAGGAGATGTCAGTGTCATGTTGACTCATGGCGACAACCCAGTCAGGTTTTTTTGACAAGCCCAGGGCCATGGTCATATAGGTGGTGAGAGTCCACTGCAGAGAGTTCTGAGCTCGGTTTACATCCCCTGTTGTAGGGTCTCATGTTACTGCAAGCAACTGCAGGGACTGGAGTTCCATTCTCCTCCCAGGATGCTCCCCTGTGCCCTGCACACACACCTCACTTAGGTGAGCAACATTGGTTGGCTCCCTGTCACCAAGGAAGACATGAGTCAGGAAGAGCGACTGAGACCTGAGCGCATGGAATGACAGCAGCTTTCTAGACAGTGTCTGCTGAGAGGTTCTGCTTGGACTTTCCGAGATGCCCATCTTCCCTTCCTGCTGCCTGGCCCGTGCTACTCAGGGCTCTTCCAACCTCCTTCCAGTTAGTTCCCTTCCTCCTTTTTCTTTCCTGAGTCATTTCTCTCTCTGTGGCTGAACCAAGAGTTAGCCAACTTCTCTTTGCTCCTCAGTCACCGCGGAGGACAGACCATCAAAAAGGAGCCTGCATCGGAGCCCCTGGGATCCGGCTCCTAGGTAGCTCGCCTGCGTTTGGTTCATGTCCTAGATTTTTAAGTACAGTTTGTTTTTGCAGAGAAATCTGTCCTTTTAAACTTGATCTAATCCAAATAGGAAAATTCCATCAACATAGAAAATGTTTATTTTTTGTTACATTCTCAAGTGACCAAAAAAAACTTCAAATATATTTTTAAAAAATAATGTCCTTATAGAATGAAAATTAAAAGTCAAATGCTTGCAACAGGGATTGGTGAACCCAGACCTGCCTGTTTGGCCTGAACTTCAATATTCTGGCATTGTCTTAGGTTCCTCTTTACCCTCAGATAGTAAGTTTAAAAAATAACTTTGCTTACTTTTGTGTAAATTAACTCACATCAGGGAAAATGTGATTTGATAGGTTATTTTTCTATCGAATACCCAGCTCTCTCTTCACAGTTTGAAGGAGCCTGTCACAATTCCCAAAATGTTAATGCTAAACCAGCCATGAAAAGAAGCACATGCCCAGGGCTGGAGCAAGTAAGCTGAACTAATGGGAACCACAACTGAGGATCTCTATATAATCACACACGTATGTATAATACATGTGCAAACACATATATGTATATACACATACATATGTACACACATATGGTATACACATATATAATAAATATAGATGCTAAAATGTTATTTAAGGGATTCTGGATGAATTTTAATGGAAATCTAAGCTGGAAGCAGGTTGCCACAGTTTCTGCACTAAGCAAATATGATGTGTGTCTTAAATGTTTAAAATCCTCCGATGGAACTCTTGTTCCTTAAGTCCTAAGGAGCAGCTGCCTTCCCCTCAAAGTGATTGAGCTGAAAATGAAGCTTTTCTCTTGACCAGGCTTTCCAAAATGGCTTAACAGCATGGGGCTTGTTTTCCCATACAGGAAAATGGAAGGCAGGAGTCTTTAGTGAACTTTTTAGCTCTAAAACCATGAGCCAATAATTTATGAAAATACATGAGCTGTGAATTTTTCCACTGCAGCTGCTGTTCATGGCCTTAACTGGTAATTCTGACCTTGGAATCCTGCACACCCACCATTGAGAGCACGTGTAGGCACTGTCCTGGCACAAAGGAGAGCTCCGCGCTGCAGTGCATTCTGGGTAGTGGATGATGTCATCAATTAGGAGACATGAGTCCAGTGTTCCCTTGTCATTGAAGAATTTCTGCCACAAGTTCATTCACTTACTACTTAAGATCTACAGTGAAAATCACAGACATTAAAACCAAAGCAAAATGTATCACTCAGGAAACCAGTGAGGAGCAGATGGCTCACTCAAATTAGGACATTTCAAAGAAGGCTTATTTACAGAGATTATGAGAATGCAGGAAACAAGAGGGCTGTGGCAGTCACTTGGCGTCAACAGCCAGAGGACCAACCAGGCTGTGAGGAGACAACTGCCTGGAAACCTTGAGCCTTACTGGGGAGAGACCTTCTTGAAAGGAGCAGTGACATTTGTTTGAAAAACTCATGTGCTCAAGATGATGTTTTAGAAAGGGAGCCGGACCAGCAGGTCACCCAAAGAGACCCTTTCCAGCCCCTGCTCTTTGCACTCAGCTTTCCCAGCATAAACCCAAAGGGAAGGTGAGAATAGGAACACCTTAGGGTGGGGTCCATAGCCTTCTGGGGCCAGAGGGAGGAAAGAGAAGGGTGGAGAGAGGCTTTGGAGGGTCCCAGAGAAGACATCAGCACACAAAGCTAATAAACACACACCAGCTGGGCAAAGCAGCTTTAAACTCTCTGACTGGATAGTTATAACCTTAAATCACAAATGACATAAACACAATGGCATGTTTGTTTTGCCTTTTGTTAGTTGGGTCCTGAAAGTCTTTCCTGATAACCTGGAGGAAAAAGATTGCTCTCTGAGAGCTTCAAACAATGACATCAACATCTAACAGTGGATCTGGAGATAAGTCCATGCAAGAATCAAGTGACTCCTGACTGTTGGGGTCAGGAAAATCCCACAAAGGCTTTTGTGTGTGGACTGAAGGAATAAGGTGGGCTGTGAATGGTGTGGAGCTCTGGAGACATAGGAAATATGCTCATCTGCTTTGAGATGGGGGTCTCATTTTCTAGCCCAGGCTGGCCTTCAATTCAAGGGGATCCTCCTGCCTCAACTTCCTGACCACTGCGATTACTGACCTGAGCCACCGTGCCCAGCAAAAGAAAGATTTATTGGCAAGATTTTGGTAGTGACACCAAACCCAACAGCATAGTCAGGCCAGAGCATGAAAAGTATTTTTGTCCCTGGCACCTCTCTGCAGAAAGGGTCACTGAGGGGGTTACCTCTCACTCCCATGAAATATTGGGGCCATGCGACCTCCCCTTTTGCCTCTCTGCTCATCCATCATGACCTCGGACGCCAATTTGTCTTGTTTATAGTATAGGTACAGAGGAGAATGTGTAGAGAGGGCCTCTTTTGCCTGAGATGGATGTGTATTTCTCATGACAATGAGCAAATTGACGTTCTGCCTGCATTCTGCGGTCCAGAGAGCGCCGCGTGATGCACCTGGTCCTGGTGCTGCCCACTCACATGTCAGAGTCTGCAGTGAGGGCCAGGCGTGGACCTGGAGGCTCCGGAAGCTCCCTGAAGGCTCACCTGGTATGCTCCTGTGGAGCCTAGGACCAGGGCGCTGCCTTTCACCCTGGGGGATTCCCCTCTTTCTCCCATCTAATGCTACTTTCTGAAGTACTATCATTTTTTCTCCACAAAAATCCTGAGAGTAATTATCATATTTCCATTTGCCCTCTCTTTTTTCATTCTTTTTTTAGCACTGGGGATTGAACTCAGAACTTTTGCCCTGAGCTACATCCCTGGATCCTATTTTTATTTTAAAGCAGGGCCTCCCCAAGTCATCAAGCTGCTCACATAGGAATTGAATTTGCACATTTTTCAGTCTATGTAAACTATAGTTCAAAGAATAGAAATAACTGCATTTAAGTCGCATAACGACTAGGACACAGATGAGGATCTTGAAGTTGGTCCTCGAAACAACTATTTAATCTCACTAGTAGAACACTTTTCCAGGAATAAAAAATATGTTCCTACTAGATATTTTAGAAGCACGAATGCATGCATTTCCTAGACAGCTTTGGAAATATGAATGTCCTCGCTAGTGACAAATTCAGCCCAAATACAGGAGAAACTTGCCCAAGACGGACCATACAGCTACTGGTGGGGAGAGGCTGCTATGAGAGCAGTCTACGGCCAAAGGACTTGCTCTTAACACTTCTGCAACACAGCCTTGGGGTCCAGACTTGGAGCCCAGGACACTGACCCATCTCCTGGAAGGAACAGCAGGGAAAGACCTAGAAGGCAGAACCTGTCGGTTCAGGCCAAGGCAGCTCTGGGCGTACTGGGTTCAGATGTCAACTGCAGATCCAAACCCTTCTTTTCTCTTTTTGCTCTCTGACTTAAAAAGCTCTCCCCTCCTCTTTCAGATTATCTGAGAACCTCACTGCAGCCCTTGTTCTCCACTTCAGTGAACAGAGCAGGAGGTTCAAAAGGTTAAGTTTCTAAAAACAAAACCTGGGTGATTTGCTTTGTTTGGTTTTGGGGATCCCGAATGTCTCTTTCTAGTATTTATGGAACCAGGAAGTGCTAATGGAACAGGAATACGATGGTCAGAGTAATTCAATACGAGTGAAATGAGGAAGTCCTGGGAACTCTTGAAAAAGGATGCTTGTTGCAACATTTCTCCTCCACTTTTTCCCCTTGGTCCTATTACAGCGCTGTTTGGTGAAGGCTTTTGTAGGTGATGAAACTGGTGCTGCATTTTAACTTTGACTCAGCTGTAGCTAACTCTGGTGAAGGCTGGCCCTGCATCTCACTCTTCTTCTGCTTCAGCACCACCAAAAGGGCACTATTTTTTTTTCTCATTTCTGTAGTGTGAACTCATTTCTAAATGAATTCTCCTGCAAGACAGTGCTTAATTGAATATGTCTTAGATAGCACATTCAGGCTGTTCTGTCCAACAGATCAGTCGCCAGCCACAGGTAACTATTTAATTAAACAATTTAATTTAAGTTTAAAAATAAAATAAAAATTCAGCTCATCAGTTGCACTAGCCATATTGGAAGCGCTCAGTCACCGAAACAAGATGGCGCCGACTCTCATGATGACATTGGTCATGACAACTGACTCTGATAAGAAAGTGGTGGCTATCAAAGGGGAGGTTCCCTGGAGGTTTCCTGATTCCTGGACTCAGAGCTAGAATGGTGCCAGGTCTGTGACACTCAGGGTGCCAGCTAGCTGTGGTAGTCACTGAATATCATGCTGTGGCAGCCAGGACATTTATGCACATATTCTCTGTGTTTCTACTCTTATTTTCTGTGACACTTATGATCCCAATTAGGAAGTTAGAGCTTCTGTCCATCCCACAGTCAGGAACCAAGGAACAGGGCTTTGAGCTGCAAAAGGGTCCAAGCACTCAGCAGGACCAGCAGTCAGAGGTGTTATGCAGGAGACCTGGAAGGAAAGGATGAATCGCTGGGGAGAGGACTAGAGGATCCTGGGTAGTTTGCTCTTCCCCTGCCCCGAAGTTCTGAGATCCTGGGTTGCATTCATTATGGAAATCTGTGTCTCTTTGCAGGTACAGAGATGCTGTTTGCCTCTATTAAGCCAGAATGCATTCAGGGTAATTCCTATAGAGCAAAGATACTTGATTTTAACCCTACATCGAAATCATCTGGGATCTTCTAAAATTCCTGCCCCACAGAGTGTGTCCTAAATCTCTCAGACCTTAGGCAAGGCATTCCTGGCATCTTTGTTAAGTTGCTCTGATTCTCATATGTAGCTGGGGTTGAGAAATTGTATTTGCTACAGAGCAAAGATCCTTTTACACTAAGTAACCAAAATATGTAATCCAAACTTTCTCTCTTCTCTGTTTGATAGCCCCATGAAAAACATTACTTTGAATTAAGATGATGCAGAATTGGAGTAAGCTTAATCTGAATCAGAGCCAGGACACAGAGCTAAGTCCAAACTCTTCTCTGAATAGCAATGTATCATATGAGGCAGGCTGTGTTGCTCCCTGCACCATTATTTCCTCTCTTGCAACCCAAAGGAGTTGGTCTTAAAGGGCTCTATCACTATGCCACCCTTGTGTGCCTAAGGCTGTGTGACATGCCTTGTCCATGAGTCTGGAATGAATGACCAGATGACAGAGTAGCATGCAGTCAGTCGGAGGGCGATACAGCTCCTAGTCTTTTGGAGCCAAGAAAATGTTCTCTCTTTTGATGCTCCATGTTGACCAGTGAGGGGCCTCAGAACATAGTATCCACTTGCTATTGTTTGTTGGATGAATACTCACTTTAGTGTGTGGATGGGCCAGTTATAGGGAAAGAATAAGCAGGCTTGTCCTGGTCAGGGGAGCTAGTTGCAGGGCTTCTCTAGGACAAGCAGCTGTCTCTCTGCCACCCCTGTCCCTTTAGCTGGAGGAGTCTGAGTGGCCATGTGGCATATGGATGAGGGTTGGGAGGAGGTCTCTGGATACTGTGCCTCAGCTGGTCTGGCTGCGGTGCAGGTGGGCTCCCCAGTATGCTGCCTGCCTCACCAGATCACCCGTGATCTGGGCGCAGCTGAGCCCACCAGTTGAAGACAGCAGAACCCACAGCTACCTCAGAGTGGAAGAACAAGCAGTGGCCCAGCAGACAGGGACCCTCCTCTTTATGTGCCGTCAACAGACCCAAGGCCTTGGGCACAGAAATCCTTTTGTGCATCGGTTTTCTTATCTTTGAAACACACTGGCTGGTTGTGGCCTTCTAAGATTCCTCCCTAGTCTACAAACCATAAAAAAAGAACGTTTACTTTGGAAAGCTGTCATTGTTATTACTCTGTTCTTTTCAAGGTGCCTGACAATAGATTTTGTGATAATTTCCTCTGTCTTTCCCCCCTAATTTCCTGTGTAGAGAAGTTAAGCTTAGAAATAGAGGGTTTTTCAGGGTCATTCCTTTTTTTCTACTTAGAAAAAGAAACTAAGTTGTTCCATTCGTGCTCTGGTCAAATCGTTTACCCTTCAGAAAATCTTTAAAATGAGAGTTGATGATCCTGAAATTACTTTGGACATGTTCTTAAGTGTTTGTGGTTCAAGTTGTCAGGACCTCAAATGGGTTTTAACTCTTTCTTGTCTTGGTTCCTTTTCTTGTGTTAGAGGTTTGCCCCTCTGTCATATAGAGATGACTGTAGAACATACTGATATTCTGGCTTCATTTGCAAGCCATTTTTTTCAACCTTTCATGCAGAAGTTCTCCAAGTGTGGTCCCTTACTGGCAAGATCAACATCACCTCAAAACTTGTAAGAAATGTAAATTTGAGGGCTGTTCTCAACCAGAATATCATTAGTCTGTATCTTAATAAGCCTTGGGCTGAGGCTGATACATATTTCATTTGAGAACTTCAGCACCACTGCTCTTAGACAAGACCTTTTCTTTCTCATTTCTGATACATTCCTCTACTTCCCTGCTTAATGCATTAAAAGACAATGAGATGGTTTTTTCTTTTTAATCTTTGAAAACGAAGTTCTATTTTCTGAATTGACTTTTCTAATTGAGGTTCTAAAAGACCTATTAATTTCTCTTCTGTGCTGAACAGTTTAAGTTTTTTCTTCTTCTGGGTTTTTTGTCAAATAAGTTTATCACTTGGAATGGATTCAATGAAATGCAATCAAGTAGGCTACTGATGGATACTTTTGAAAGCTCTAGAGTCTTCCTGCAAGTGTGGTCCCAGCGCAGAAAACTCTGGGCTGGTTCATACTAAAAAATTTCTGGCAGCACCCCAGCCCCTGAATCTGCATTCAAACATCCTCACCTGACTGATCTGCTGGTCAAGGTTTGTAACACACTGCTCTAGAAAATAGTTCAGTCCTTGAATGTAATCATTGTTTTGAAACTTGGAAAACAGTGACTTGAAAATTTTAGCCAAGCCATCAAAGTTTATCTCCGTGGTAAGTTATTATATTTGATAATGTGAGTTTTATGAATATGACAAAAAATAAAGAATATACTTTATTCTAAATGAATGGATAATGCACATAGTTGCCAATAAAAAAGGTTTTCATCCTTCTGCCCTAAAGATGAAATTATTACAGAGAGCATCTAGATGTAGGTAAAGGAAAGAAATCAGAATTTTTCATGGTTATAATGTAGACTACGCAGCCAAGGGAAAAACATAGATAAGGAGACTGAAATATGTGTAGAGGTCACCACAGCTGTGTGGAAATTCAGCACTGTGAAGATGTTAGCCACTGAGGGTGTCTATGGGGCAGATTCTCAAAGCCAGGGCCTCCAATTTGTGCTTCATGAGCACTGTCTCAGTGGTGCTTTCCACAGACTGATGAGGGAGACACTGCTATGCCCCTGCTCCAGAGGGTGAGGGCTTGGGCCTTGGATGCCTAAATACCAAAATGTGCACTTGCATTTCAGAAACCTGTGTTTATTATGACTCTGTTTTCACACAATGGAATGGGTGACAGCAACAGATAAAATCTCACTTCTGGTAGTTTACTAAAAAGAAAATTTTTACCTGTACTAATTGCAGAAAAAAGTGTCCCTGATTAGTGACAGCCTCTTCCTCCAGCTCATTCCCAGCAGCCCAACTACTTCCATGTCTGTAACTCCATCCCACTGTGCATCGACTCATGGGACCAGCCTATGTACCTGCATCATATCAGTAGTAAAAGAAATAGCACCAGGGCTGGTGAGCGATGACATTACCAATGGGTGACAGGCCTGAAGTGACACACAATGCTTTTGCTTGAGCTTCAAGGGAGAGTGGGAAATGTGTCCATCTCAGAAAGAAGAGGAAGTTGATCTGGTTGAACAGGTCTCCACTAGAGTATCTCCCTTGCTTCCCGCAAGTGATGTATCCTTCTGACCTCAGTTTCCTTGACATCCAAAGATTATTAGGATGAAATTATCATCTCCTACTATTACTGTGAGGTGAGAATGATACATACTTTGAGTTTCCTTGCCAACCATTCCATTCCAGAAGATGCAGTCTATGCAAGATGAGTTTTGAGCTGGTTAAGTATGAAAACTTGACAGAGACACCGGAGTTTGGGAAGTGGATTTCAAAGAAAGTATAATTCTCTCCTCCAGGGTAGGGACTATGAATGTGTATATAGCTTATCGCCAAGGGAAGGAAATTCTAACAACGACAATGCAGATGTGTCTACCGAAGAAGACAGAGAAGGGAGATGGTGTCCAGAGAAATATTTGCTGCTATTCCCAGAATTCATGATTACAGGTTATGTATAAAATATGGCAGTTGGGACACATCCAGAAACTTATTAGTATATCGGGAGACAACAGAATAACCTTCCTCCTGTTCAGAAGCACATTAAGGAGCCAGGCCCAGTGCCGGGCATGGAGGGTATGGAGTGAGTCACTGTCGCTGGTGACTGCACCTCCAGCTCCCATTTATTCCATGACCTCACTTAAGAAGAAAGAATATGAAGCTAGACAGATTACAAAGCTTTGAGTCTGGCTCCCTAGGTCCCCAGACTTAGGGGCATCCCACCTTAGAGTTCAGGAGAATTTAGAGATGAGCAGACACCTGGCTTTATACCAGGCAGAGGAAGGTAGGCAGTGGCAATTCCATCTTGCTGAGGTTAACAAAAATCCATCCAAATTCCCATAGTAGATGATTTCTATGAGGGCTTATAAGCTCTTAGGAAAGAAATGACTTCCTTGAGAGTGTCAAGGTCCATCTCCAGCCATGTCTGGCTCATTTGTCTTCAAGGAGAAAATGTAGCATTCTATTAACGCGGACTGGGGTGGAGATACATAGGGATATTTAAGTAACACCGTCAGACAGGGCTGCACAGTGGGTCTGTGTTGCATGAAGGCCTCCACAAGTGTGTCTGCTGACCCTGGAAGAGGCCTGTGGTAAAGACTTTGAGTATGAGCAGGTCAACTCTCAAAAGGCTGCACCCAGGTTAAGGAGGGACCCACTGCCCAGCTGGCAACAAAGGTTAACCCAGAAACCATGAAAAGAGGAACATTGATAAATGAGAAAGAAATCAAGTCTGTGAGGAATCATGACAGGAAGTAGGGTGGGCCAGCTCAGACAGAGGACTGGAGCACGGGAGCAGATGTGCTTCCTTTGCGTTTGTCTGCTATCTAAAGAGAGGTGGTAGAGCAAGCTGTGGAGGGCTGGGCTGTGGCTGACAAGTGAGCTGTAATGGGATTGCCAGTCTACTTCAGGATCCGCGGTGACACGTTCACAAAAATGTCAGTCTCTTGAAAGTAGCAATCTCGCTTCGCTTTGAATGGCCACCCTTCAGCCAAGTCTAATAGGCATTCTCAGCTGTGGATGAGAAGCAGAACTAAATAACGTCTAACATTTCTCAAACCAAGAGCCAAGACAGCCCCTGGTTCCCTTTCTGGTGAAGCACTGAGGTGCTAAGGATACAGCTGGTGGCAGGGGAAAGCCAAACCTCAGAGCTCTGCCTGCCTTGGCTGCCCACAACGAGGGGCAGCACATATGTGTCCCTTCCATAATGCATGCCACCTCCAGGGAAGAGATGCCTCTGACAGCTGGCCAGGGAAGAGCACTGATGTCGACTGTCAATGTGCACAAGAGGCTACACTTTGCAGCAGGAGAAATGGAATCATTGCAGCAATAAGACAGCAAGCAAGATGTTCAAACATTAACATAGCCTTAAATAACAGCCTTCGATTTATATGAGGCCGAGCATTCTTCTGGACAAGCCAGTACAGTTGTCATTAAGGTGATTGTTGTAATTAATGACACGTAATTAGCGTAGTGGCAAATATTGTTATCATTGCATTTGGTTTGAACACCCTGAGTGCTGTCCTACTTTTCTATTCATTTCTCCTTCGCCATAGTAAATAATCCTTCTAATTCACTGCTACTTCCTGTTGCTAGGGTCTCTTATTCTGGGTATCAAAATCCAAAAATATGGGAATTGGGAAACTCTGGGTGAATGCTTCTAAAACAAAATGTCAACATAGATTTCATATATTTTTTAAACACAGCCCAAACATTGAGCTGGAAGCTGATGCAAATAAGATACTGATGTGAGATTCGTATTTAGACTGTGTATCAGTGTCTGTCTCTGCATCTCATTAAAATGCATCAGGGAAAAAGTTCAGTATCCTTACACTGCACTCTACATTTGATTAAAGGCAACTGGAATCTCTTTCATTTGCAAGTTTTTCTTGCCTACGTTTAACTCCAATATCTGCCCAGAAGACATTTATTGTCCTAGAAAATTCTGGAAATTTTGGTTGGATTTTTTGGTTATTGTTCTGTTTTCTATATGATTCCACACAAGCCCTTACCTGTAGGCACTCAGTAATTACATGTTGAATAAATGGAAAAGTGACTGCACAGTTAATATTTTATTCAAACCATCGAATTGTAAATGATATCCCAAACTAGTTAAATGTCTAGTAACATGATTTAGATTTTAAAAGACATTTTATTTTTAACTGACACAATAACTTTACATATTCATATAGTATGACAATTGATACATATGTATAAAGCGCATTGATGGTATTTGGACCTTTAGTGCCCTTCTGCACCATCTCTGCCATGTCCTTTGTGTTTGAGATGTTTGCTACCACTCTCGGGACTTAGTACCAGTGTCAACAATTGTGACTACAAAGAGCTCTCTCCTGTGTTACTACAATGTCACTCTCAGACTTTCACGAAAAGTGCTCAGTCCCACCTTTGGGACTCTAACGAAGGAGCCCCCCCCACCTGCCATTCCACTGGGTCCAGTGAGGGTCAAGGTGATCATTATGAAACGCGTGCACCTTCTCTTTTCCAGGTAAACAACTCAGTTTCTCTCCCCATTTCACAAGTGTCCTCTCTATGCCAATGCAGGCTTGGTGGGTCTGTAAGAGAAGGATCCTTTCCACGCACAGCCCAGGCACAGAAAGACCCACCTGGAGACCGCCGCTCCTGTGCTGGCTGCTCCCTTCCGACCAGGAAATGTCCTCACACCTAGTCTTCAAGGCGACCTCCTTGTCCTCTCACTTCATAGAAAACTAACACACCGTCAACATACAAACACTCTGCTTTTTGCTGCTGAGAAGTCACTTTTTCCCCATATCACATTGTTCAGGGTTTTTTTAACACACGTGAAAGATTTTACATTTGTTCCAGTTCTTTGTCTTTTGGGGAGATTTGGTTCTTCATGACATCTGTTAAGAACTCACTGAGCTAGCTCCATGATCTTCCATTTTTTCTTTCTAGCAGTCAGAATTGTTTTTTTTTAAAGAAATCTTTATTGCTACATTATGAATACACATCATCATCGCATTTAACATTAGAGTTTGTACCAGAATATGACACGACTTGGTTCTCATTTTTCCCTCCCCCCCCACCCTGCATCTCCCACCCCCTATATACATAATTTGCTTCCTTTTTTCTTTAGTATTACCACATTCATTTTCTCCTCGTTATTTACCCCAACACTCTCTTCCCTTTGAAATATTTTCTATTTCACAATATCAACTCTACATACTATAAATCATTTACAACTTCATTTTCTCATACCAGAAAAAAGATACCATATTTACACATCTGTGACCTGTTTATTTCATCTAGCAGTCAGAATTGTATCTGAGCACCGAGCAAATAAAGCCACGTTCTGTGTCTTCATGTAAGTACCAGCTTCACTATCGTAAGTAAGGATTTTAATAAAGAATTCTGATTACGTTTCTCCTTTTTGCTTTTGCTTTTTTGGTCACACTGACACAATAACTGGTTCCCTTTTTTTCATCGTGTTCAATGGATTTTGGCTTTTTTTCTCCTTTGGGTAGCATGAAGAACTTTAGCCTTACTTCCCTCAAAAACTTTTTATATCTTGAGCCAAGGACTCTCTAAATTGCCCAGGCTGGGTTCCTACCGCAGTGCTGGAATCACAAGTCTGTACCCCACGGAGCCTGGCTTCTTTAACCCTTTCAGATAATTTAGTTAGAATGTTTAAAATCACCTTTATTTTTGCTACTCACCTTCTTCCTTCCCTATTATTTCTTATACTCCAGCTATGTGTAAGTACAGGGCCCTAAGACAACAGCCTCTTTATTTATGCTCACTGATGATGGGTCAAGAATTTGGACAGGACACAGCAGGGTGGCTTGTCCCTGTTCCGTGCTGTCTGAGGCCTCAGCTGGTAGGACAGCGATGGCCACGGGTAACTCAGGAGGTTGGGGGCTGGAATCACCCAGAGGCATCTTCACTCACATGTCTGGCGCCTGGGCTGGGATCACTCCAAGGCTGGGCTCAGCTGGAGTTGTCAACCTCAGTGCTGACATGCAGCAAGCCCAAGCCTCTCACAGCATGGGGCTGGCTCCTGGAGGGGCATGCTGGGAGAACATTCTGAGATAACCAAGGAGGAACCGCTCAGCCTTTGCTGACCTAGGCTTAGAAATTGCCAAGCATTGCTGTATTTTATTGGTGGAAGTAGTTAGACCCCTGCCACTCATCTTCCAATGGAAGTAGTGTCAAAAAACTGGGGCTGTGTTTTAAAAGCCATAACTGACCCATGTATGACTAACAACTTTCTGATCAATTCAATGGAAAAATATGAGAATATATTTCTGTTAAAGTTTCCTCCCAGGAGGGAAAGCAATAATGAAAACATGACAAAATTACGCATTTGTGATGCTCAGTCTATACAGAAATGTTAGCTCTTTAGTGTGTTACTTTGGAGGTCTTCATTTTAAAGGTGAGTAGACTATTTCTAAAAGCACTGTGTTTGAAGGGTAGCTCAGTGTGGTATTCAAGACCCTGATGAACCGTGAATGTAATTCCAATACCTCATTATTGTCTGTGTCAAGAACAATCTGATTCTCAAACTGAAATGTCCCCATATATCTTGTCTCTGTAGCTGTTTGCTGTTGAAACTCCAGGTCGTGGAGGCAATGCACTGCCCAGTGCTATGAGATAGCTGAGGACACTAAGGCTGCTCTGAGATACCCATGAGCTCTCTGGATTAACTATGTGGGACGTATGACCCTGGAGCGGAGAGTGAAATCTGATTGTGTCAGCTTGCCTGGCTGAGGAGCTAGGTGTGTGCATGAGTTGTGGAACATGAACTGGGGGCCTGTATTTGTGCCCTGGCCACTTCCTGTCTGGTGCTATTCCCCTGCTCTGCCCTCCTGACTATGGTAAACTAAGCAACTCCTTTCTCACCTTCCACTGGGACATGTTTGCTTTGGAGCCAGCAGACCATAGACTGACTCACCATAACACACAAGCCAGACTCAGTGTCCCCTCCTTTAATTTGTAAGTGTCAGTATTCTGTCCGGCAATGGATAGTTCACTAGTACCAAAGACAACAAGTGACCTCTCCAATTTAGGGGGGCTCTTGATGAGCTATGCCCCTCAAAGAGTAAAATACAGGGCAGTAGATTCAGGGAATACAGCCAGACAGCCCTTTGGAGAAATAGTTGTCTCAGTCAGTTGATGTCATAAAACAAAGACATTTTTTTAAATCTTCAAACTAAATTTTACAGCTACATGTATTTATCATCTCATGATTCAACTCTCCAGAACCACTTTTCTCAATGTGATCTCCATATCCAGGCCTGACCCCAGCATGGCTGACCTTGGGACAGCTTTAAAGGACAAGCTCCAAGAAGGTACGGTGGGGTGTCTGTCTGTGGGGATAGAGAACAGAGAAGATAACTTCTTCTGAATTGGTCTCTGAGATGCAGCGTGTGGTGACCAACTCTGACTGGCCCATCTTCAGAAATGTGTGAGGTCAAATTACTAGGATGAAACAGACCCTGGTCATTCTTCTCCCGGGGTTTATTATTTTTAAATCTTCATTGCAACCTAGCCATTTCTAGACACACACTCCCCCGGGAACACTTGTCCAAGGGGGAAGAAGGCGTCTGTTCCTAGGGAGTTCCATGCAGCAAACGTGGCTGAGGATTCCAAGCACTCTTTGTAAGAGATTTGGGCTTTACAAGACAGTTTTAATTAAAGTTTTCTAGACAGGAGGCAGGAAAACAAGATTGACCAGAATAGATATAACCTGCACAGAGAGGTGGAAAAAAAGAAAAACATCCATGTGGAGATATAGAGTTATGCTGTGCGTTTTAAGGAAACAAATCAATATGGAGTCCACAAACAAAGCAAAGCCTCAGAAAGATGAGGTTAAAAATATCACATCAGGAGGCTTGAAGCAGGAGTTTGTGTGAAAAATATGTCTTTATTGCCTTCCAAATTTACTTGAACAAGAGATTTGGGTTTTTTCACTGAAGGACACGCTGATTATTGTCCTGTGGTTTTTCAATTAATAAGTTCACAGTTAACAGTTTTTAAGTACACAGACTCATGTAAATTTCCATATCACAGCAGCTAATTTATTTGTTTATTGTAGTATCACAGGCACTGCGTGAGTCTGGGTTTGAAATCAATTCCAAGTAAAGCAGATGAGTTTTACAGGGAAGATGGTATATAATGGAGACCCTGTGAATGCAGAGCAGATTCCAGAAGTGCCATGTGAGTGTCCACGTGGTGGACAGAGCGAGAGCACTGGGTCTTCTTTTGTGTAGCCCCCTGTGATTCACTGACATCTTTTATTTATGATGACACGACTTTTTTCTTTGAGAGCTCTTAATGTATTCACAGACACACAAACACAAGGATCATTAAGTTACAAGCTGGGTTTATTTACTGTGTGTAGCAGGTTCAGACGATACAGTGCTGCTGAACAACATTGGAATTTTAAGATAATGTTCTTTACTGACATTTCCTTCCTACCTATACCCTGTCCCAGACCCATATATGCAAAGGAAATTTATTCTGCCTTTACGAGGCTGATTCTCCATTGCATGTGGTATGACCAAGGAAGGATTCTAAAGCCCAATGCTGAAATGCTTCCCCGTAAAAATAATGAAAGTAATTGGGGGCAAAATGGATGAGACAAAAGTGCCAAAGGGTTGTAAAGAGGGAAAGAACATGGGAGAAAGAAGCAGAAAAAAACAGTATGAAGTTCTGACATTATCCTTTCAAAAAAAGTTGCCTGATGATCTGTTCTTTTGAAATGAATAAATGTTTGAGCATTTCAATCAGTAAAATGCATGGACCTTGAAGAGAAAGTGACACAAAGCAGTGAGAGATAAAATTGAGTAAAATGTCCCCAGATAATTTGGAAATGTCAATATAGTTGAGATGGTTGGCAAGCAAAAAAAAAGTCTCAGAGCCATGGAAATTGGAACTTTCTTTTCCTGAATGTGCATGCTGATGGTGTAATTGCATATCTGAGCATATGTGCTAGTATTTATAATGGCCTCGAACATGTTGATCTTGGACATTTTTCTTCTGTAACCTATTAATGCTAACATTTCCCCCCCACCCCAGTGCAATATGAGCTACCATAAGGGTCTTAGTCCTAAAGCAGCTTAATTTCTCCCTACTTGGTGTTCATGGGTATAATAAGGGGTGCCCATTTCTGTCCCCACTAGAGCTGTCATTTCAAGCAGCCCCATCTTCCACATGTTTCCCCATCTGTCTCTCTTCAGTGTTCTGAAATGGAAAACATGGGCAAAGCCGAGCTGAAAAATATAAAAAGCATCATAGATTGAAAAATACTTGAATAAAGCCCTTGACAGTATTTTAACCTGAGGTTCTTGAAAAAAAATTAAAATTTGCATGTAAATAAGCTAAGCCTGGATGGAGGTTGTTCCAACACAGAGAATGACTTTTCTGGAAAGCTGGGCCTTCTCAGTGCCACTGCCAACCATCATGCCCTTTGAGGAAGCAGAGTTAATGCCTCCTGGAGAATTAGACCTGCATGGTTGGCTTGACCTCTTTCTGCAGGTACAGGGCTAGAGAACACAGTAACTAACTCTGGTTTGTCTGGGAATGTATGTTTTCTTGTTTCTGTGCAGAGAATATGCAACTGGACTTCATTTTTCTTTGGCTAAAATATACCAGAACTCAGCATAAAGTTAAGCATAGCTTTCTTTAGTTTACTTTGACTCCAAGTTCCAATCATTAACAAGAAAAAGAACTGAACACCAAGTATAATAATTTGGTTCAGGGGTGGGATTTAACTCAGTAGTTCCAGTGTCTGCCTGGCAAGCACAAGATCCTGAGTTCGATCTTTCATACCACATATTACAATGCTGGGTACGGTGTCTCACACCTGTAATTCCAGCAATCAATATCACACACTGCACTGCTGGGTGTGGTGGCTCATGCTTGTAGTCTCAGCACTTGGGAGGCAGAGGCAGGAGGATTACTGTGAGTTCAAGGCTCACCTGGGCTACGTAGTGAGTTCAGGGTAAGCCTGAACTACAAAGCAAGAACTTGTCTCAAAAAACTAAAATAATAATAATAATAATAATTCGATGCAATACACTGATATCAGCAAAGGATTTGAGAGATAAAAGGAATCTCAATCTAGATTTGAATAGATATGCCACCATACAGTACTACTGAGTGACTACGTTAGTATTTGCCTTTTTAGTAAAGATTAATGAGGTAGAAAATTCACTGTGCAAGAACTCAATGCTTTCAAGGTGGAGGAAGATGGAGAGGAGGATGGGAAAGGTTGTTTTTAATTTAAAGCAACCTGGTAGGACCATTGGGTTCTTGGGAAACTTCAGAGTAAAGTAATAGGTTTGATCCATTCTAGAGAAGATAAATGAGTTTGGTTCTTGTGTATGAACCCAAAGTGGTGCCAGAATCTTGTGGGGTCCACAATGGAAGATTAGCTGCTATTGTCAGTTAAAGCGAGATTATGGTGTATACTACAAGGGATGAAGAATCCAAGAAAACACTGATAGGGTGGCTGTGAAAAGACTTGAAAAAGCAGAAATTAGATCGACCTGTTCTCTGGTAGCAAGGATGGCCGAGGTCATGACTGCGTCTAGCCTGGGTGACCTCCAAATACCTTTCCCTTCTGAGTATCTAGGCTATGAAACAGTAAACAGAATGGAAATTTAAAACATACCTAATTAAAATAATGATGAAAAATGTGAGAGCTGAATCTGGTGAGGAATATAAAGTGCTCGGCACAGTGTCTGGTTCATAGTGAGGATTTGTAAATGTGAACTGTTCCTATTGTTAGACAACTATTATAAATAAGATGCAATAATGATATTCTCTTGTTATTTGTTACAATAATTGTTTACAAGGAAAAGAAATACTAGATTTGGAGGTCCCAGGAGCATTTCTGATTCAGTGATGGTCCTTATACATTATGGCTGTGAGAACGAAGTCTTCTTAATTTTGTTCTAGCCAGAAACAATCCTGTCCTCTGCCATGGTGTGATTTCCAACTCTCTGGATCCCCCAAGTATTAGAGAGGGGAGTGGGCCAGACAAGCTTTTGGACACACACTCAGAGAGCCCCTGGGAGCCTGATGCATGCTCTCCATGGCAAGATGCCTGGCCTGTGGACATCTCAGGTTGTCTGGAAGCCCCAGTGTGGGAATGGAGGGAACACTCCTTCCCACAACACTAAGAAATCTCCCTCCACAGCTGAGCCGGAGGTGATGATCTCTGGGGGCTGCGTCTTCCTCTCAGAGGTGTTCTTTTCTTGGTCATACGGGGTAAAGAGGAGTCTGTGGGGTGGGATCCTTAGAAGCACTGTGAATCTGGATTGAGTAGGGAAGGATGCTGCCCCCAAAGGGTAACTAACATTCCTACATGTGACCCATAACACTTCTTGGGTGCTGAGAAGAAAGAGCCCCAGGGTAAATGTTTTTCTGCATTGATCAGCCACATCTGGTTAAAACCCCACAAGAAGTTACACAATGTGGAGGTGTTCGCAGTGGTGGTTCTGGGATTGGAAATCGGAGAAATGTATGTCACCAGATGATCCAAGTAACTGATAACCTGTAACTCGTGCCCACAACAGACTTGAGTCTTATCTTAGTCAATAGTTTTACCTTAGTCAATCCTCCATATTGACGTTCTCCATGGGTAAATGCTTTCAGACCTGAAGAAGCTTAAAGTTCCTACATTCCAATCTAACTTTACCATATGTTGTAATTAGCTCCTTCCCTGAAATGAAGCCACCTGTCTCTTTTTCACCACACTGGAAACCTCAAATATTTGATTCTTCCTCTTTTCTCTCCCTGCTGAGTCTGGAGGATTGTTCATTTACAGGTTCTGTTGAGTATCAATGTTTCTTTCTTATTTTCAGCTCCAATATCATATTTGTTGCACTCATTACTTCTACTGCAAATGATATTCCTACTACAAACTCCATTCCTCCAATGATTACAGAAAAATTTCACTATGGCGGAGAACAGGATCAGAAGGGTGTGCACAGTGAGGTGAAAATGAAGGAGATGTCATTTCCATAGTTTCCAAAGACCATCACTGGTCAGATATCCTCCCAGAGCCTCCAAATCTATTATTGTTTTTCTTTGTAAAAGATTATTTCAAACTGGTCTCTCTAACTTTTCTTTCCAATTATTCAAATCCTACATTATTCCAAATACTAAGTTAATCTTTCTGAGGAACTGATTTTTAAAAAAAGGTCAACATGTTAAAAACTTAGCAATTGGTCTCCTGGTGTGAAAAACAAGTTTTACTGAATGTAGTTCTCACAAATAAACTTGCCAGTTGCACCGTATCCCTTAAAGATATGGTTTAATTTCTAGATCCTCAGGATTTGAAATACATGACAACCCCATATGAAACAATAGACATGTGAAACATATTTCAGGATCCCGTTTCCTAATAGTGTAATACTAGAATAATGAGCCTTTGATCACAGCAATAAGGATGTAAACATTTACTTAGGTCTACAGTGTTGGGACCCAGCGTCAATCCCAAACTCTGGTGCTATTTATAAACTCTATAAACTTGGATTTGGATGATCCATGTGTCATGCTGAGATGGAAGAATAGTTTGCTTATTTAATATGTAAAATAGGAATATTCATATCTGCAATATGTGTCTTCATAGGTAGTTGTGAAGAATATTCACACACAAAGAGATGCACACACACACATACACTCTTTGTGGCAGATAATCTAATATGTAGAAGTTACTTTAATAGTAATTATTACTATAAATATTCCCAATAGTATCATGCAACATCTTCACTATTGTTTGTATCTTAGCTTTTGAGATGGTAACATTTGTTGAGCATCTCCCAAAATGTACTTCTATCCCTAGCAGTTTTAAATGTCAATTTTCCCTTTGATATGACCCAAAAACATGTAGAATTGCAATAAATACATTCAAGGCATAGTCTAGAAGGCTGAAGCCACTCGCCTAAAGCCACCTTTGCATTTTCTGTTTACTTGAGCAAATAAGGGGATACTGAGCCAGGTTCCTGCAGGACACCCCTGGTTTTGCTCCTATACTGCCTCTTCTTGCTCAGATCACCTTTTCTCCCTCTGGAGAAACTGTTTTCTCTACTTGAAAAATTTATTAGGAAAACAATCACAAAACAAAACAATAGCCTGTCCTTTCTTCTCTTGAGCTTTGTCATTTCATCTCCAGCAGCCAGGCTCCAGCTGAAACCTAGGTCAGTATAAAGGCTGCAGGGAAATGTTCCTTTCCCAGAGCAGACCCTTCATCTGAAGCCAGGGTGTGCTTCAGTGGGATGCTCCCGACAAACTCCAATGGAAGTGCTCAGTGGGCTGCAGGAACAGAGAAGAGAAGGATATTGCATCACTCGACACCAGAAGCTTCCGGACCAACAGTGCATGGAAAGGCTGGGCCAGAGGCTTGGAGCACTGCTGTCCATGGGCAGGTGTGACCCTGGGGCTGGGCAGGAGAGAAGCATCAGCTGAGCAGGGCCTCGCTAGTCCTCAACCTGCTCTGGCAATTAGGACAAGGGCTGGTTTGGCTTTTTTGCATTGCACTGATGTCAGTGCCTGCTTGTCTCCTAACTGAATTGTTTCCATCCTGCCATTTACCCACTCACTGTTATTTAGGAGCTGAGGGGTTGGACAGAGTGGCCTGAGCCAAGGAACAAGAAGTCAGCTTTCATTTGCTCTCCATAGCTGACCCACCATGAGAGTTCGGATGACTAGCTTTGCCCTGAGCCTGTCCTTGCCTCCCCCTCCCCAGTGCTGGAGTAGAGAGCAGCAAGAAACTCATCCCACAAGTGTGGTCACTGGGAATCCAGATGAATACAGAAATGCAAGAGTATAGTAGGAATGGAAGGCATTTGTATGATGTCTTTGACTTCAGCTGCAAGTTTCCTCTTCTCTCAGAAGAAACTGGGGATGTGAGCACTTCCGGGGTGTGTGCTAGCCAATGAACACTCAACTCACCCTTAATGAAAAGAATGAGAACAGTGTGGAGCAATCAGAGGTAGGAGAGCACAGCTGCTTGTGTAGCCACTGCTGTTTCAGAAACAACTTGATTCTACATGTGCTGACCTCTTTAATGAGAGTCTTCTTAACTTGCTGAGCAATAGAAAACATTGGGCAGAGGGAGAAGTGTGAAGAGGAGCAACTGGGTCTCTGGTGGAGTATCTGGACTCAGCACTTTTTTCTTACCGCCAAACCACAGACACGCAGACCTGATGCTGCCAGGAGGCTGGAAGCAGGAGCTGGGGGCAAGACATGGGCTACATGTGCAAGCACATTACAGCAGGGTAGGGAGAACAAACCAGGGCCCACAGGACATCCTAGTGCTGCCTGTCAGGGTGCTGCAGCTGTCTGGCTCTTGCTAGAACATATGAACACTCTGGAGTAAGAAAATGGGGTTTGCAAAGCTTCTGAGTCTAGAAGGAAGTGCAGTCGCTCCTCTGTCAACTCACTTGTTCTGAAGGCTGCTTCAGACACTTGGTCCTCTAATCTGTCACTGCACTCTCTATCTCATCATTCCTTTTGGAGAAGTTGCACGTCCAACCGTGTTATTACCTTGACCTCTAACTAGTCTTTTCTTTTGGAACAACCCTAACAGTTTAGGCATATCAAAGGGGTTTTCTATAAGAAGTTTAAAAAGAAATACAAAAACTTAAGGACAATGTTCTCTAGATAAAAAAGATCCTTCCTTAATCTGACCACAAGATGCCCTCTGTAGGTTTCCCCAAGTTTTCTTGCCCTTTGTAGAAACTCTGGAGTTCAGGCCAAGGATGTTGATAGGAGTGCTGACAGGCGCAGGAAGTCTCAGTTGGGAATGAGGATGATCTTGGAGGGTAGACTAGAGGTGGTGCACGTCACACACTGGTAAGTAATTTGTCTGTATTATTCCTACATCTCAAAACTTCAAGAGGCTGAGTTTAAGAACTACGGACTAAATGACTTGACAAATAAAGTTTCGGTATTTTGCCTCAGCAATGGAAAAAAATAACTAAGACAGATTTCTTTAGGCCATTTGCAAAATCAGAAAGCTCAACTATCCATCCCAGGCTCAAGGGCATAAGAGTATCAACCTTGCATTTGAACGGAAGTTCCTGGGACCACTGCCACAGAAGATCCCTGTGTAGACCTGGTTCTCAGAGTGATTTCACTGTGCTCAGTAATCTGGGAATGCAGAGGCCACTAGAGCTGTGATCCAAGGGGAGTTGGCTGCTGCTTGGACTGGCAGCAGACTTTGGTATCATCCACATGATGATGGTTTTGCTCATAGGTAGAATGAAAAAGGTGTGAAGTTAGGGAGGAGTCCACTTAGATTTGAGAGGGACGCTTAGAAGCCCAGACAAGAAGCCATCGTGAGGGCAGAATGTGAGTTGTGGGAATGAAGCCAAAGGTGCAGTACAGCCCCTAGAAGTGAGAGATGTAAGGAAAATGGAATGTACCCTGAGGAAACATCTGCTGCAGGCTGACTTTAAAAGAAAAATAATCAAAACCAATCACTGAAGCTTCCAGTTTAACATGTTGATGCAAGAACAAATTAAACCCAGAGCAAACAGAAAAGATGAAATTATAAAGAAAAGAGCATGTTGTAGACTGGTGAAATCACTGTGGAAATGAGGGTGGAGATTCCTCAAAAATCTAAGATTAGAGGTCTTATTTGACCCTGCTATCTCCCTGCTGGGCAGGTTCCCAAATAAATTAAAAGCATCATATCACAGCAACATATGTTCACACATGTTTATGTGGCAGAGTCTGCAATAGCTGAATCTTGGAAACAACCCAAATTTCTATCACCTGGTGACTGGATGAAGAAGATATGTGTTTTTTAAAACATAAAATGGAGTATTACACAGCCATAAATAAAGATAAACTAGAGACATGTACAGTTAAATGGGTGTACCTTGAAGCCAGTCATAAGTGAAATAAATAGGACATAGATATATAAATATCAAATCATTTCTCTGGTGCAAGAAACCGAAGGTGTAAATGAGGACCAAAA
>PVIR01005301.1:0-72934 GCA_004026965.1 Petromus typicus
GTGGGTCTCCACACCCAGTATTGTTATGTGGTTACCGGGGAATCGAACCCGGGTCCTTGCGCTTGCGAGACAGGCGCCGGAACCACTGAGCTAACTCCCCGGCCCAGCCTGGTGGTTTTTTAAGTGGGTGACAGACAGGGATACAGAGAGTGGTCAAGGAAGGGCTTATGTTTCTAGCAAGAGGAGAAGCCAGGCTGTCCTCAGGGAGGAGGGTTTGGGGATGCACGAGAATTCCCTTAGGAACTGTGTGTGTGGCAGGGAGCAAAGGAGAGACTCTGCGGGAGGTGGCTAAGGGCATGACACATAGTAGGCCAGGCTGGGGGAAACTAGGCTGCACAGCAAGTCTCAGCAGGTCGGGGAGACAGACTGGGTGTGGATTGTTCTGGAATGCCTAGCCCACAGCGCTGAGATGCAGGGTCTCCACCTCCAAGGGCAGTCAAGAGAGCAAACTGGCAAGAAGCAAGGAATTTGGAAGAAGTAAAATTGGTTTCTGCTTCTTAGCTTGAGATAGGAACATGGCAGCCAATATCCTGTTCAGGCCCTGTGTTCAGGCCACCTCTCCCGGCCCGTCCCGGTCCCCAGGATCTCTTGAGGCTATCCTTCGAGATGGCCCTTGGAAGATTTTTTTTAAACCTCTCTGAAAGATGAGAGAATGACTCCCCTGGGGGACAGGAAAGTCTGGCCCATTGTGTGTGTTCCCCACTGCTGAACCGGGCAGGATGTCTGGCTTCTTTATGGCTCTCTTAATAGGCCATGTTTAATCATCACCGCCAGGCTGTGAGGGCAGCCAGCAGCAGCAGCAGCTTAGTACCAGCTGATAGTCCTGGGGCCATATGTCCTGCCGTGGCACTAGGGTTGCAAAGCTACAGTGACGGACAATAGCAGGATAGTCACAGAGGGGCTGGGCTCGGTGACAGGTCACCTCGAAGCAACCCACAGAGGTGAAGTGAGGCCCCTTGTCCCTGGTATGGAGCTGTGGCTGGCATCCCATGGACTGAATGACCCGCACAATGGCACAGAAACTGCGCTGGACTTTGTAAAAGAGGACAAGAGGAAAAGAAGGGGTGGGGGATGGTGCATGGGAATTGAGTAATGCAGTTGGACTCACAAGACCTCAACTCAAGTCCCCAAGGTGACCTTTAGGCCTCAGACTCATCGTCTAACTGGCAACTTTGTGGGGAAGACAAAGATGATCTGTGAAGGGGGGACTGTCACACACACCTCCCAGGCACGATCACAGATGTAATCACTGTTTTTAACTGTTGCCTCCCTGACTAGACTAAAATCTTGGAAGGCTGAAACCACAGGTGAGCAGCGTTACGCTGGCCACGTGTAAGTGGTTGCTCTGGGAATGAGTTGACTGGTTTAACAATGACCATTTGCAAAGTGTTTAACGTGGCAGGTCCTGCACAAGCAAGTCAATTGCTGGACCTTTATAACAACTTCAACAGGCAAGTGTTTCCACACACAGCCAGGGATATGGACATGGAAGAGGCTTGATCAACGGCCTAAGTTCACACAGCTGCTCAGTGAGTGCTGCAGTGACCTCTTTCCTGTCTCTGGACTGTCTCTGGAGTGACACACTGGCATCTTGGACACATCTGCCAGCTGGCCTGAACGCAGCTGATGTAGGGGCCTGATCAGGGACTCACTTTGCTCTGCCATTCTTCACGCTACTTCTCTCAGGCTGCCCAGCCTGCCACACAACGCATGTTCAGTAGAAAATATTTGGAAATCATTTTCACAAATGAGCATTCACTGGGTGGGTACAGAGCATGGAGCTTCTGCGAGGGATGTAGGGGCTGAGGGTGAAGCTATGTGGCTGCTGGACACTCGCGCTCCAAGCCTGCCACTCTTCTGATCAATGGGCCAGTGGAAAATTCCTCCTTGGCTTATTTCTTCCCTTGAACTGAGGGCCAGTCAGGAGCGGGGCGCCCCACCCTTGCCTGGAGGGCCCCTGGCATAGCAGCAGGGCCAGGTGGACAGGGCGAGCTGGGTGGAGGCTCCAGTTAGGTGCAGTGCTCTGGGGCAGGGACTTGGGAATGTGGAACTGTCGTTTCCCAGGTCCCTAAGCTCCTCTCTTCGTGGAATGCGAAATCTAACAGGGTTCCTTGACAAGGAAGTAAAGCATCCCACCTGGGTACAGACCAGCATTTTTGTCATTTCATGTTTAAAACTTAAATTTCAATTATATTAGTACATTTTCAGTATAAAAGGATTACATTCGCCATGGTATGATGTATGTAGCACATTTTACTTCTTTTTATGAACTCCCTCTCTTGGTCTTCTCTTTTGCAGATCTATCTCCTAGTTTCCTTTTATCTGTTTTTTAAAATTTTTTAATTTTGCCCTTTAACTTATTTATACTTTGGGTTTCATGCATAAGAAAAACCATGCCATATTGTGCCTGTTATTTCACTTAACATTATGGTCTGAAGGTGAATCCATTTTCCGACAAATGACTCGAATTTTTCCCTCCTCATAGCAGAGTGGTAATCCACTATGTACAGTCATTTATACCATGTCAGAAAGCAAGGGCCATTTCCCACCTGGTAAAAGTCTAGAATGATTCCTTCAACTACCTGCAGTTATGGTATTCCCACTTTATGTTTCATACATTCTCTGCCGTGTGTATGTACTGGTTTAATAATCATAAGAAGGAAATGCTGCTGTAACATAAGCCCTCCTCTTTGCTCCAGATTCATCACTGCCATTCTGGGCAGATGGAAACTGGTTGTCCTTTTTCCCATGAACACATCCTCCCGAACTGCACCGTACAGCAATTCCTGGTCTTTCAGATTTTCTTTATAGCTTCCATTGAAAACAACAAACAAACAACAAACAACTCAGCCAACCAACCAACCAAACCAGTCATCCAACCAACCAAACTGATCATCAATCTAAAGATATTTATTCAAGTCCCATAAGGGTTTAATATTTTTATTTTTTTCATCGTTTTTTTTCCTCTTTCTTTTGAGACAGGGTCTTGCTGTTGTAGCTCAGGCTGGCCCTGAACTCAGCCTCAAACTCAGCAATCCTCGTGCCTGTACCTTCTGAGTGCTGGGATTATAGGTGTGACCACCACGCCCAGCACTGTGGTATGTGGTTCTGATTGCTGATGAGCGTGAGCTTCCGTGCCTAGTTTTGTTATATGTGGTTACCAGGGATTGAACCCAGACCCTTTGCACTTGCAAGGCAGGTGCTGGAACCACTGAGCTAAATCCCCAGCCTTTTTTTTCATCTTTTATGCATTATCTCCAATCCTTCCTTGCCTATTCTCTCTTTGGAATGGTGCTCCTGAGACATAGTAAATATTTGCCTTTTTTTTTTCATTTTTGTGGTACTGGGAATTGAACTCGGGCCCTTATGCTTCTGAAGTAGATTTGATACCACCTGAGCTAAATCCCTGGCCCAGTATTTTCCCTTTGATATTATCTATTCTTCACTGTTGGATATGATTCTTTGTCTACCCTGTTAATAAAATTCTTCCAAAATCTTTGTTTGGGGCACTGTCGTTGGGGTTTTGCTCTGGTAATGAGATAGGAAAAAATGGGAGAGAAAGGAAGGAAGTGGACGGACCGGGTCCTTCTCATGCTCCAATGCTTTCTTCCCAAGGACTCCCAAAGTGGTATCATTTCTGACTCTGCAACCTTAGAGTAAGATGAGGATTAGCTTTCAGTACAGATACACACTTCAGTTTAAGTAAAATTTCATAATTTATGAACTTTGGGAGGAATTATTTGCCTTGCAAAAAAGATGCTTTGCTAATAAAAAGGATTCACCACAGGATTACTTCATGTAGCCAGCTCCCTTGTGCATTCAAATGGGATCATTATAAAAATGCCCTATAAACTCAATACTATATAGGTTTCCCCAGTATACCTGATAATATGAACCCAGTGTCATGTTTTCTTTTGAAATCTCGAGACCACTATCTTGTACTCCAAAGGTACTGCTGCTCACAGTAGTTTATTTATTTATTTTTGCTGTATTGGGGTTGAACCCAGAACTATCGCAACTGAGCTACATTCTAGGCTCTTTTTACATTAAAAAAAAAATTAAAGATAGTCTGTTGTTACGTTCTTCAGTTCCCCAGGCTGGCAACTTGAATTTGTGATCCTCCTGCCTCAGCCTTTCAGATCGCCGAGGTTACATGTGTGCACCACCAGGCTCAGCCACTGTTGGCACTAAATAAGTCATGCTGGTTGTGAGGCTGAGCTAACAAGCATGAGCTTACAGTTTACACTGTATAAACTGTGACTGAGGGGCTGCCTGCTTACTGTGATGTTCATTTCTTTTACAGAAAAACCTGAGATTGGAGCCTGCTCAAGCCCCAGGGAGTATTTTGTGTGTGAGGAGGGGCTCAGATAGCCCGGGGACTCCCTTTGTTCCTCTCTGCCTTCTCTGTGCAGCCTGGAGGCCTGTGAGGGCCTTTCTAGGTCTTAGGTCCTTATTCTTGGATCTCAGGCAGCTGTGCAGTGAAGAAGCCAGGAACCACTTGAGAGTTGCACAAGTCATTTTGGAATTTTACTCTATCTGATGATAGTTCTCTCACTTTTAGGTCACTTCCTGGGAAGGTCCAGAGTCAGGAACTCATTTCTATAAGACAGTGGTGCTGGAGAGCACCATCCTGTCAGGAGGGACAGTGAGAACTTGGCCTGATTGTCTCCGGATGAAAGACTGAACAATCCAGTCACCCTGTCCTCCCCTCAGGAGCTGGAAGGAAATAGAATTATCGTCCCCCAGACACAGGTGCTTGAAGATTCCAGGGCACGCAGGTCCCTGAAAATGAAGAGTATGCTCTGCTGGGACTCTAGCCATACCCAGGCGGGAACATTTCCCTCATCAGTACCTCAGTTTCCCTGTCCGTACTATGCTGTGTTTGTCAATTGTCAACTTGACTCATGGAACTTTGGGGCAAAGTAGAAAGTCATTATCAACTGCTCTGGGCTAAGAAAAATCTATTGGATGAAATTTAAAAAAAGATGAAATTTTCATAATGGGATACTTTCAACTGTTGTACAGACAGACCTTGGACAACTGGAAGCAGCCGGTGGTTTTAACAGATTGATTTCAAGAGTATCCCTAGGGGGTCGGGAATTAGCTTAGTGGTTCTGGCGTCTGTCTGCAAGCACAAGGGCCTCGGTTAGATCCCCAGTAACCACATACAGCCATGCTGGGCGTGGAGACTCATGTCCACCTGCAGTCATACATACCACAGTGTTGGGCATGGTGGCTCACTCCTGTAATCCCAGCACTTGGGAGGCAGAGGCAGGAGGATTGTTGTGAGTGCAAGGCTGAGCTCGTGTCAGCCTGAACTACAAAGTGAAACCTTGTCTCAAAAAAAAAAGGGTAGTTCCCAAATCTGAGGTTGACTGCCTCTGGGAAGATATCCCCTTGACCTGAATGTCCTGTCCTGAGTGTCTAGCATTGGATTTGTAGCAGAAGGGAGCTGAGGCCTCCTGGAGTTTCTGCGCAAGCTGGCCTGGCTGGTGAGGGTTGAGCCATTTCCATCCGCCATGAAATGGGCCCTGGCTGGCCTGTGTGTTGTCTGCTTCTCCCTGTCAGTTCTCTGTCCCCTTTTCTGCTGCAGCCGCGCCTCGCTCCTGGTCTGTGCCTCACTTCCTTTCCTTTTGCTCCCATGTGCGTGTCTGTTCAGCGCAAGCACAAGCTTGGTTTAATTTTTGTTTCTGGCATTGAGGGTAAAACGACATGCTTGGATTAAGACATTGACCTTTCTCAATCTCTATCTTTCTTTTTTCTTTTTTTTGAAACAGGGTCTCGCTTTGTAGTTCAGGCTGGCCCTGAGCTCAGCCTCAAACTCACATCACAGCAATCCTCCTGCCTCTGCCTCCTGAGTGCTGGGATGACAGGCGTGAGCCACCACGCCAGGCACTGTGGTATGTGGTACTGATTGCTGCTGGGCGTGAGTCTCCACACCCAGTATGGTATGTGGTTTCCGGGGATCGAACCTGGGCCCCTTCGCTTGCAAGACAGGTGCCGAAACCACTAAACTAACTCCCTGGCCCAATCTCGATCTTTCTTGATCTTTCCAAAATTGTAATTACATTTGAGCCTTGAGGTCCTTTTCCTGAAGGGTTCTTTGGCCATCACTACTTACCCATTCTCACCTTCCTATCCCAGGTTGCTGCCACCCTGCAGAGTTTTCTCGCTGCCCTTTGTCCTTCTTCTCCAGGGTCCCTTGTCAGGCCAGTGTGAGGGGTTTGGCTCTTCAGTCCTTCGATGGCAACTTCTTTGAGCCACTCCCCAGTAGTCTGTCAGAATGCCTCCTGGGGAGGTCACCAATGGTGTCCTGGAGCAGGAGGCTTCCCATGGAGAAGCCAGGGTTTGGGGTGGGTGAGTGTCTCTCTGGAGGAAGTTTACTTCAGTCTACATGGGTTTTCTCTGGGTGGCCTTGAATGAATCAGAAATGAGGCCAGGGGTCCCCGCAGACACACAGTAGCTATTTCCTGGAGGGACCTTCTGTATTTTGTTTACTCATTTTCCTGCTACTGCCATTTGTGTGTGTGTGTGTGCATGTGCACGTGTGTGTGCATGTGCGTGCATGCGTGTGTGTATACGCGCTCGTGTGCGTGTATGTGTGTGTGCGCACAGAGGGCTCCATACTGGAAGTATGGCTTTGAAGAAAGGCCAGTTTACCATCCTCTACCTTTGACCTGTGTACCCATCGGGAATTCTCTTTCTTCATCCTCCCAGAGAGCAGATATGGAGGTAAAGAGGTCTGTAGTCCCAAAGTTCTGGTTGAGGCAGAGTAAGACTCTGAGAGTTTATCAGGCTAGTGAGCCCCACACTGTAAGCTCCTGGGACTGTTGTCAGCTTTTGGAGAGCAGGGCTGCTTCCTGCCTCTATCCTATTGTCCTCTCCCAGGTGCCATGTGATGCTGGCCACAGGACCTGAGTGGGCACTGGAGGCATGGATGGACATCAGTCTGGTGCAGGAAGAAAGCATCAGCCGTGGACCCTATCATAGACAGGGAGGATGGCCACTTCCCAGGGAGAATCCCAGCGCGCCTTGGCAGTGGTGGAGGATGAGCCTGCCCAGGGCTGGGCTGGGGGAAGAGCAAAGAAGGTGGGTGTGGCATGGTTTATGGACTCCAGACTTCTGCTGGAGAAAGAAGTCAGCAGCAGAGGGCCCTCCCTGACCCACCAGCCCTGGGGGGCAGAGGGAGTGTCCGGGCACCACCCCAGCCACCCACTCCTACTCGGAGGAAAAAGGGAGTGGCAGGAGGCACCTGCATGTGCCTCACCCCCAGGAGGAAAGCCAGAGACACCTGCTGGGTCTGCCTCCTCCTCCCTGGGACGAGGGAGGGAGCTGCTACCTCGAGCTGCTGCATGCCCGCCCCCAGGGGAGAGCTGGCAGCCGGAGCTGTTCGCCAAGGTTTTGAGAGGCTGAGAAGCTGGGAGCAGATCTCAGGATGCTGGCTAGTTCCCATCTTGTCTAGAATTTTCTAGGCCACTGGGGTTGTCCCTGACTTTGACAGCTCAGAATGGGGAAGAATCTGTTTGGATTCTGGTCTGGTGGAATTTGCTCATGGTCTAGCTTCATCCTTAGTGGCAGGGTGGGTGGGAGCAGAGGACCATCTGCCGGCCTGCCCACGGGCAGCCACATCCCAGGTTGGAGGAATCAGATCCCTGGCTTGTGGGTCCTCCAGCTTGTCTACCTCTCTCAGTGCAGCCCAGGGCAGGAGAGGACCCTGAGCTCAACAGCCCACTCCCCCTTGTTTTATCAGATAGACCCATAGTTATTCTCAGGTGTGTCTCAGTTTTGGTGTGTGTGTGTGTGTGTGTGTGTGTGTGTGTGTGTGTATTTCACTAATGGAGATTTTGTTTTAGTCGAGAAGTGAAGAACTTAAAATAATTATCCCTGGCCCAGGGATTTAGCCCAGCAGCATAGAGCCTTCCTGGCAAGTCTGAGGTCCTGAGTTCAATCCCGAGTACCAATAAATAAATAAATAAATAAATAAATAAATAAATACTTATGTCTTGAAAAATAGCTACAAATCACTGTTCATGACCAGACAAAGAAGTGAAGGCTGGGCTGCCGAAAGGCCCTATTTCTCTGATGGCTCCTAACTCAGGCTGCAGATGGAAGGCTTTCAGCGACTCGGCAGTGAGCAGGACGATGGGTTCCAGTCCCATCCAGCCCTCTTCTCTGGAGGGACAGCCACTCCAGGTATTGGCCAGAGATGGAAATGGAGGCCTCTAGTTTGGCGAACTCATAAATAATTGTGAATAAATATTAAATGGGGTATTGAGTTTATTTTCTGGCCACACAGTGCCAAACCAGTCAGTCAGAGTCACCAATAGAGCAAGAATTCTCTTCAGAGAGAGTCAGAGCACCAAGCCATGGACACTCATCTACCCTAGAGTCCTCATGGTTTACCTTTGGATTTTTATAAAAATGGGCTCCTGTGAAGACTGGTGTCCTTGGCTGGACAAGGAGAAAGGTTCCCCTCAATGCTTGTTCTAGAAGCTGACTCTGTGAGCTTCCTTGCAGCCTCTGGGGAAGAGGCTGTGGGCGCGGGGTGTGCAGGAGAGGAGGAACTTCTGAGGAAGCAGCAGCGTCAGGTTGGAGCCGGGCAGGGCACAGACCTGGGCAGGGGCAAGGAGTCGCCTCTGAAGGCTCCTTATCCTTGGGAGGATCTCAGACATCAAAGAGAACTCACAGTAGAAGGGAATCAGATGCCCGGGATCAAATGCTGGAGGAGGCTCCAGCCCAGGTAGCTGAAACTTATCATCTCACCACTATCTGATGCTGGTGAGGGGGAACTGGAGCCGACTTCCTGAGAATGACCGGGGGGCATCTGTGGAGGTCCAGGCGGCACAACCTGCTGACGATGCTGCTGGACTGTGTGCAAGTCACAGTCTTCCTGATTAGCCGTGCTAGCCATGGCGCCCCCCATGAGGCCCTCTCTCTCTGGCTACCGCAGGGGACGGAAGTAGAACCTGTCTTACCCGATCTAAGCTGATAACGTGCCAGAGCCCAGGTGGAGCTGTTCCTCTGAGCGGCAGCTGCTGGGTGCCCGAGTCCCGCAGCTCCATGGCCCTGAGCCTGCTTTCTCTGGAGATACGCCGGAACTGCCCAGGCCCAGGCTTCAGTGAGCCTCCTGTCCTAGGCCCTGAGCTGTAATCAATCACTCGACAGCCCCTGTGCCTCGGTGACTGTCTCATGTTCACTCCCAGCCTGTGTGACAGGAACACGAGGCTGAGAGGAGGCAAACATCCAAGGGACACAAGACCCCCTGCCCACTGTGGGCCCCACAGTTGGCCCAGGATGAGCCTTGGAAATGTCCCATGTGGTGAATCCTCAGCATCAAAGTGCCACCAACCCCTCTGTGACCTCCACTTCCACTGGAGCATCCAGTGCCACATGCAGAGGTCACTTTGGAGGGCACCTGGCCTTGACAGGATGGAGCTTGAGCCCTGAGCTCCACCTGTGACTCTGCTGGGCCACAGACTCTGCTGGGCCTGGACTGTCACACTGAGGAGTGGAAGGGTATTTGGGTTTGGTGCAGTGGGTCGGGGACACAGATGTGGGGGACTCACTTGACCCCAGGGAACCTCCACAACTCCTCTGCAGGTGGAGATGGCAGCAGGTCTCCGGCTCCAGTGTGGGGAGGTCTATGGATGCCCATGAGGATCCCTTCCACACAGTGCGCTTGGCATTCTGCAGGGGCTCAGCCATTAGCAGCCACACCTGCCTTTCATGGCAGCACAGCTCCTACCTCCTTTGTCTGCCACCTCTATGCTACCTTGAGGCCCTGCAGGATGGAGGCTGGCATTCGCCTGCCCTCGGGAGGCAGGGGGGTGCTGAGTGGGATGAGGGGATGGATGAGGTAGGGAGAGGAGGGAGCAGGCGATTCACTTTCTGTTGTTTTGTTTCTTTGAGACAAGGTCTCCCTATGTAGTTCAGGCTGGCCTTTGACTTATTGCATAGCCCAGGCTGGTCTTGAAATCACAGTCATCCTCCTGCCTCAGCTTCCTGAGTGCTGGGATTATGGATGTGACTGGTCTTCTTGGAACCACTCTCTTTTATTTTTATTTTTCCTTTTCACTCATGGTCTCTCTTGAGACTTGGCCACTCTTGTGCCATTTTTCTTTCTTTGTTTGAGACAAGGTCTTGGCAAATTGTTAAGCTGTCCAAGCTGACCTCAGACTAATGATCCTCCTGCCTCAGCCTTCCAAGTTTTAGGACAGGTGTGCATCACCAAGCCCAGCTCCATTGTCTCCTAAAGGGTAGAACAGTTTAAGTCACTGGGGATCGTTTCCTTTTTATAAATACTAAATCTTAATTCTTATCAGTAACATAAGGAAATAGATGGAAATTTCACTATACCTTTAAGGATGAAGGAAAAGAGCAACACCTGGCCTGAACCGAGCCTACTGTCAGTCTGTTTCCCAGAGAAAACAACTTACATTCTGTTGGCTGTGTCTTCCGAGAGCTACTTTCACATCTCCATCCTAATTTTTTGTTAGGATTAGGTTTGCCAGGTTTAGCAAATAAATACCCAGTTAAAGTTGAATTTTAAATACACAACGTGACTGGTTTAGCACAAGTACATCCTGTGCAGTATTTGGGATCCACCTTAACCAAAGGTTTAGACTGCCTTTCTGAAATTTCAGGGGAACTGGGAAGTCTGCGTCTGATCTGGCTGCCTTCACCATCGTGGATGTGAGATGGATTTTCCGTACTCAGCCGACAACTAGTGCTGTGTCTCCATCCGCTCAGTTAGAGGACACTTGGGCAACATAAGCTTCTTGTCTATTCTTTTCTTACAAACCTCTCCAACCTCTTATCTCGGCCTCTTTGATCTCTGCTCAGGGGCTTTGTGATGAGAACCATCGCATGGGGCTATGAGCACAATGAGGTGCCTGAGCCCTTCAGCAGGGCCATCCTGTCTTTTCGTTTCATGCGTTCAGGGCTCGCACAAATATGGGGTGTGAAATGCAACTTGAACCTACCTGGCTCAAGCTAAGGCTATTAGAATAATCAAAACTGTTAAGCTAATAGCATTTAATTGCTTTAATTCTGATCATTAATTCAATAAAAGTGAAACAAAACAAACCCCACAGCCAGCTCTGAAGACTTAGTCTTCGTGGATGAAGATTCTTGCTGGCCAAGGCGGGGCTCTGTGACTTACACATTTATGATCTAGATGAAATTTCTTTCTTTCTGTTTTTTTTTTTTCAGACAAGATCTCACTTTGTAGGTTGGGCTGGTCCTGAACTCAGCCCCAAACTCAGCAATCCTTCTGCCTCTGCCTCCCGAGTGCTGAGATTACAGGCCGGAGTCACCATGCCTGGCATTGTTGTGGATGGTTTCCAGGGACTGAACCTGGGTACTTGCCCTTGCAAGGCAGGCACTGGAACCATTGAGCTAACTCCCTGGTGCTCTGGGTTTTTATTTTGGGAGCAGAGACAGATTTTCCTCTCACAGCAGGATCTTATGTTTTGTTCCAGGACCTGTTCTCTGCCCCAACCATGTTGCACGTGCACACAGGGTGACTCTGACTTGGCTTCCCAGGGAGTTACAAACTCAAGTGTTTGTAAGTTGATCTTGTTAGCCGCAAAGCATTCATTTTAAGGTATTTTCTTTTTCATTTTGCAACCCATGGCCTGCTGCATGCGAGGTAAATGCTCTGCTATTGAGTGTCCTACCACCCTGGAGACTTTCTTATTCTTGGCTATACAGGTCACTGGACCTCACTGTGGCAGGTTTGTTCATAACAAACTTTGGTCATTTTTATGCTGCCTGTAGTTGCAAGATTTTCTTGACATACAAAATGTATTCATCCTTTGACTTACTTCCTTTCTTTCTTTCCCTTCCTTCATCTATATTTCTTTCTTTCTTTTTTGCTCTCTTTTTTCTTTCCCTTCCTTCATCTTTCTTTCTTTCTTTCTTTCAGCACAAGAAATATATACTTCCTGTGGTTTCAGTTAGGTTGTCGGCTATTATCTCAGATCCCCCTCCCCCAAGAAACCTGACATGAAAGTCACTGTGACTCTGAATCACAGAAAATTGTTGTATTCAAAAGTCAATAAAGCGCTTCTCCTTACATTGCTTCCTTTCTTTCCTCAGGCTCCGAGACTGCTTTCTTCTTCCTTATCTCTGTGTTTTCCTGCATGCTGGGTGTGGAATGTCCTTACCACACCTTCCCGGCAACTGAAACTCCCTCATCCATCCTGTACTACCCCAGGGGGAGAGCCTTCTGGAACCGTCCCACCGCCATCTTCCTGTGCAATGCGGGTGTTTGTCTGTTGCCTTAGATCCCAAGGAGAAGTAACTTGTCTTTGTGGGAATCTTAGCCAAGCTGGTGCTGCAGGCCTGTATTCCCGGCACTCGGGAGACTGAGGCAGGAGGACTGTCCACACTTCAAGGGCAGCCTCAAAACCAAACAAAACAACAAAAAAGAATCTCAAGCTACTGGCCCACATCCCAAACGTACCACACCGGATGGCACAGTTGGTGTTACTTGTGGCTGGTAGTTGGAATCTGTTCAGTAGTTGAGAATCTTCCATTTTTTTTCAGAGAGTTTGAGTCACATAGCTTCCTATCAAGTAGATCCACCCGAGTGTCTTAACACGTACTCCAAGACCAGAACGATTCATCTTCCTAATCATATGCCTCCTTATGTCTCTGGCTGCAGGCTGGTTAAGTATAATTTAGGCTACCAGTGGAGGATTCCCATAGCTTCCAGTTATTTTTTTTGTGGTACTAGGGATCAAACTCGGGTGCTTGTCCTTGCAAGGTAGGCTCGGTACCACTTGAGCTAAATCCCTGGCGCTAGTTTCCAGTTTTATTATGTCTCCTTTCCCTTTCTCAAAGTTCACTCACTGAGGAGGACAGAAGTGGAGAACAAGGTTTAATCGGTTCTATTTTATAGAGGCCCAGCAAGGGTGCGCCACATGGTATGCCAGGCTCTTAAGAAACTACTGTAGCAAGTGCTTTCTTTTGTGCGTTTTTGTTGCTAGTTATTTATTTATTTTGGTACTAAGAGGTCAAACTCAGGGCCTCCACACTCACCTACATTTTCAGCCCTTTTGTGCTTTTTATTCTGAGATAGGATCTTGCTACATTGGCCACTCTGGTCTTGCATTTGCAATCTCCCTGCCTCAGTGTGCTGGGGTGCCAGGCCTGCCACGCGTCCCCACGCCCAGCAGCTGCCTCTGCTGTTTATTTGTGCTTTGAGTCAGAGCCTGGCTGTCCTTGAACTCCCGAGGTAGCCCAGGCTGGCCTCACTATCTGCGGCCCTCCCGAATCAGCCTTCGGAGTGTGTATGTTACGGGCTGCACCACCTTGCCCAGCTGGCTGCCCCTCTGACACCGAATCCAGCTTGAGGTGGATGGTTACACAAGACATCAACACATCTCTCCAAGAGGTGGTTTGAGGAAAGACCTACCCACCTGGACTCAGGGATTGTTTATCTAGAGCCAGAGGCTGCTCAGTCCAGTGCTTACACACAGGCCCAGCTGTTTGCCATTTCTGATGCTAGCTCAGAGGTCAGCTCTGGCTTATGGCACCTGCCTCAGTTTCCCCTTCAGCAAGTGGGAATTGTAATTGGTCACCAGGGCAGGGCTGGGGCTAAATTAGCTAATGACTATAACAGCCTTTGAAGAGGCCAGTGGAAGTGGCACTTATGGGTGAGTCTGAGGGACTATGACAGCTCCAAGGACAACGCTGGGCTGCCAGCCTTGGCCTGTGACTTGTGGGTTTGTGGTCTTCTCAGTGGCCTCCCAGAGGAGGCGCTGCCAAGCCCCAGGGCCCGGGAAGAACTATGTAGCCTGGGCCCCTGGGCGGGTGCCCACCAGCAACAGACATTTTGTCTCTCTCTCAAGGAGGCGTAATCCTGGCAGGTGCCAGATGTGGGGGTGACACTGGGCCAGGCAGATGGCTGGGCACCGACAGGGGGCGGCGGGGCACACCCACTCGGCAGGCTGAGGCAGGAGAATCGGCCAGTCTGAGGCCAATCTGGGTTACGTTAGTGAGTTCAAGCCCAGCCTGGATTACAGAGAGAGATTTTGTCTCAAAGACAAAACAGACAAGCAACAAAGGGAAGCTGTGTGGATACTATGCAGTGGCTTCACTTCACAGACACCATGGACGGCTGGGTGGATGGAGCCTTAAAAAACCCCTCTGCTGGGAAGGAAACTGCCACATCTTCTACGATTCCGAGTGTCTGTGTGTGCGCGCACATATTGGGAACTGGACTGAGGGCTGTATTCCGGCCCTTCGAATTTGTTCTCTTTTGTTGTGTGGTGCTGGGCCTTGGGCCCTGGCCTACGCACTCAGCTGCCTTCCGAACCCATCCCCCCTCCGTTTTTATTTCAAGACAGTCTCCCCTCCCTAATCACGAAGTTGCTCAGGCCAAGCTCTAATTCAAGATCCTCCCACCTCAGCCTCGGGAGTGCTGGGATGACAGGCATGCGCCACCACACCCAGCTTGCTGTAAATTTTTGATTCTCAAGTGGGAGTTTCCCTACATGACAAAGAAAATGATCCATACACCACAGTGCTGTGGAGGAATAAAGGAAATAAACTGTTTCTAAAAAGATAAAAAGAAATGCCGAGGGTGGTAGAAAGAGGAACAAGACTCAGTTTCTGCCCTGCAGTGTTTTATAGTCTGGCTCCATATCATGGGCACCAATATCAACAAAAAGAAAACAGAAAGAGTAGATAACTTTTAAAGGGAGAAAATTCCTGAGGTACAAGTAGGAAACTATACCCTGGAGCTGGGCGTGGTGGCTCCTGCTTGTGATTCCAGCATTCTAGGAGGCTGAGGCAGGAGGATTCCAAATTCAAGTCCAGTCTAGGCAGCTTAGTGACTTGGCAAAATTAAACAAAACAAAACAAAACAAGAAAGGGCTGATGTTGTAGCTTAGTGTGAAGGCCTTGTGTTCGACGTCCAATCCCCAGTGCCACCCACACATGCACATACACGCACATGTGCACACCACAGGAAAGAATTTCTGGAATCATTTTGCTTGGTGATCTAGAAGGAGTATGCACTAACAATCCAGGCAAGCTATAATGGGTCATGACTCTCTTGAAGACTGATAGGGAATCCTGGCCTAAGACTCATGTTTGCTGTAGAAAGGCTGGTTGATTTTGAATCTCAAGAAAACCAAATTTGTTTTCGGTAGTCACATTTGTTTCACCTTACAAGAGTAATACAGAACCAACTTAGCAATTAAAAAAAAGAACAAGATCAAGTGTGGTGGTGTGCATCTATAGTCTCAGCACTCAGGAGGCTGAGGCAGGAGAACTTCAAAGTTTAGCTCAGTGTGAAGATACTGGATTTGATTATCAGTACCAAAGTCCCCACTCCCCACAAAACAGATAAAAAGATGAAAATCACCTATAATTGTACTGCCCTGCTGTTCCTGTCAAGATTTTGATATATTGCCTTTCAAATTCACACATAAATAGATTCCTTTTCCTTTTGTCAGCCAGCGAAGTCTGCGGTCCTTCCTAGCAGACTTCATGGAGTGATCCAGAGATGGGGGGGGGGGGGCGCTGGCTGAGCGGTCCTGGCCATAGGAGGCGCTCTCTGTCCCTGTCTAAGGGTGGGTGTTGCCATCATGGGTGTCTGAGGTCAAAGGCCTCTTGAAGCTAAGACCGGACAACTGGATAACCGAGCCTCTCCTCCCTCCCACTGTCTGCTTCCTTGCTCTGTTCCCAGATCCCCCCGTGCGCTGGCATCTCCTTGCCCTCCCCCGCTTCTCCTCATTCTCCTCCTGTCAGGCTGTTCCCCCTGTCTCCTAGGTTTCCACCTGGTCCAGCACTCAGCTTGGGCCTCGACAATCCCCTCCCGAGGCTGTGAGTCCTGGCACAACCTGGAGCCCAGGTCTGTACCCATGCCATGACTTTCATAGGGGAGGAATTTTGATGGATCTTTTGCAGATGGGCAGGAGAGAGTGGGGTAGCGGGACGAGAGAGGCAAAGGAGGAAAACGGATGTAGAAAGAACTATGATGTTCTATAAACGTGTTCAGACTCCCCACAAAGAGTGCAATCATGTTTGCCAAATATGTACGAATAAAAATAGGGCTGGCCTGGTGGGGCAAATCTGTTACACAGCACTGGGGAGGCTGAGGAAGGCGTGTTGCTATAAGTGAGGCCATCTTGTAATACATAGTGATTATCTTTTTTTTTAAAAAAGAAGATATTAAGTGGTGAATTTTAAGGTATTACACCTATTATTATTCTTAATTTTATAATTATTATTATTTTAGTTTTTTGAGACAAGTTCTTGCTTTCTAGTTCAGATTGGCCTTGAGCTCACTCTTTAGCCCAGGCAAGCCTTAAACTCACAGCAATCCTCCTGCTTCTGCTTCCTGAGTGCTGGAATAACAGGTGTGAGCCATCACGCCTCGCCATTGCACCGACTTTTAAGGATGAGTTCTTTAAAAAATGTATTGACACAAGTCACACACTTTTCACTGTTTCCAGTGATCTTATGGACTAAAAATCCCTTGAAGACAGGGACCCTGTCATTTTGTTATCTCAGTGCTCTCAAGGCCCTGTGTACTGACACCTTTAATTCCTCCAGATCTCAGGAGGTGGATGGTGTTGCAGTTGGCAGGAAATGAGGCTCCTTTGAGTCTCACCCCCAAATTCCAGCCTGGCTAACACCGGAGTCCAGGCTCATGACTGTTCTTCTAGTGCTCTTGGCAACAGAAGTACTCACACTGCCCGCCCTGGGGCTGGCGGGAAGGGGCCTGGGTGCGTGTAGCACTCTGGACACAGTGCAGGTCACCAAGACACGGCTGCACTCCAGGCTCCGGCCTAATTACCTGTAGTCATCGGTTTCTGTTCCAAGTGGTCCCTTTAAGTGCGGTGGTGTCACAAGTAATAACCTCTTTCCTGCTTAATGATATGATCCTTTGGTCCATTACACTTAATAATAGATGTTACATAGAGACATCACTCACGTACAAGGACACTCAGTGTTCTGACTATTCTTTCCTTTGGGATCCTGAAAACAGGAAGTTCCTGGAAGGCCAGAGTCTCCCTGTGGGTCCTGACTGAGACCAGGTCCTCAGTCAGACACTCGCCGTGAACCCCCTTCCCCTCTGTCACCTCTGCTCTGGGAGTGGCTGGGTCTGGAGTGAATGTGCAGCCACGAGGGTGGGCATCATTCATGCGACGGCCCTTTCATGTGCCACCTTTTGGGTTTGGGGCCTGGAGGTGGTGATTTAGGCATCTTCAGAGATATAGAGGACTTCAGAGGGAGTGTGGATGCCACTACCCTCCAGCCAGCCGGCTTTGCCAAGCATGGAGATGTCACTAGTTTTTCTGTTTCCTTTTTCTGAGCCTCGGAAGGCAGGTTTGTCCCCACCACCCTCCTGTTATCAGCACTGTTATCAGCCTCCCTTCACGGGTTAATTCTGGTCATTCCTGAAGTTCTTCTGAGTCCTTCTTGTCCCTCTGGCCAGAAGGAATGAGTCAGCTGGACCCTGATGAGGAGAACCTGGCCTCTTCCCTTCCTTCCCTAACTGCCCCTGAGGAGTAGGAATTCCTTCTCAACTGGCGCAGAGCAGCTCTCTGAGGTCGTTCGGATGCGTCGTCCTTGGCTGATGCAAGACGGTTTCCTGCCGGTATCTTTCGGGGATTTGCATAGATCCTTCCCAGGTGTCTGCAACCCACCCGAGAGCATGGACTGCTGTGCCTGGCCCTGCACACTCAGTCAGACCTCGGCACTCCGCTGCATGTGACATGAAACTTTTGCTCAGCCTCCGGCAACCAGGCGGAAGTGAGCACCAAGGTATCCCTGCGTTATTTCACCTACACCGCTTCAAAATTCTTCGAGGCAGTTAGTACCTGTTCCAGAAAGTGGAGGCTTGGTGAGAGTAAGTCATTGGCCCAAAATGGCATCATAATAAACGATAGACTCAGTTCCAGTTCTGGATGTCTTGGCTCTCCGATGGCACCTTCCCCACGACACCGTGCCGCCGTGACAGCGTGTGCCTGACTTGAGGATTCCTGTACTGCTCCACCTGTGAGAGGGGCCCCTTCAGGTGGGTGGCGGCTCCACGTCTGGACCTTCTCGGGAGGTCTGAGTGCAGCCCGTCTCTCAAACCGTCCGTGCTGCCTCCAGCACTCAGCAACTCTGTGTAAAGAGCTGACCAAGGCCGACTTTGGACCAGGGCCTCTCCACGTTTTCAAGCAGAAAGGAAATGAACTCATTCTTGAGCTCTGACAGATCAGTTTGAACGTCAGGGTATCTTTAAAGCATTTTTAGTAGGTTGACATGAATCTAGTTTGCTTTTCCAGAGAGCTTAGCAGTGTTAACTTGGTAAAAGTTTCCAGTGTGTCTGGGGTGTCATGGGAACACTCATTCGGAGGCTCTTGCACAGGGAGCAAGAATTTTCTCCCTTGAGATAAGTAGAGAACCTCGATCAGGGCGGGCTCCACAGGCTCCTCATGTGAGATGTGATAGGAAAACACAGTGGTGTAAATAAAACATCACGTCAGTAGAGGACACGTGAAGCAGGAGCCTTCATTCCCCTCCCAATGTTCTCCTCACTCTGAACATGCCTGTCCCTGCTCTCTTGGCACTTTTTGCTCTCACGAGTGTCTTTAGTGAGTTGTAGCTGCCTCTGAGTCCTCAGTGGATTCAAAACGTTTACCTTTCTTGGTCCTTTTGACTCAAGGAAAGAGCCAGCAGTTGCACGGTGCCAGGTCTGGGAGTAAGTTGTAATGAACACGTACTGCATTGTATATATGAGCCAGTCTTACTGTTGGGCATCAGTCAGAAGCAGCATTCACCACATTTTGGATTGCACTTTTAAAGACTCATGAAAGAGGACTTGTAGAGCTGCTGCTGAAAGTGACAAGGACACGGCATGAGTGTTGGTGAAGTGAGGAAGAGTATTTGGAGGGTGGGTAAAAGGAATTTGTCATTTATAGTAATGGATTTTTACACTTAATCACTGATTGTATATTGCAGTCCTACTCCACGTAACAATCTCATTTCACAGTTGACAAGATGGTGAACCAGGGGAGTTACTTCAGTTACTCAAATCCACAAAGGTAATGCCTGGGAGAGGCAGGAGAGTACACGTTCATCTGGGACATGGAGCTTTCTCTAGGTCTTCTTGGAGATGATGTTTCCCATTTTGGTTGCTTTGACAAGCTACAGCATTGATTATTAAAAATGTAAACTTATTCTTAGCAAAATCAGCTCCCCAAATATAATATATAGCTTATTTAAAAACAAAAGCAAACAAAACAAACAGGTGTCACAGATCTAATCCTCAGCCCTCTGGGAAGCTGAGGCAGGAAGATTGCAAGTTCAAGCCCAGCCTGGGCAATTTAATGACTTCAGTGAGACCCTGTCTCAAAAACAGGTGGGGTGCAGAGAGGTGAGGGCCCGGGGCTCAGTCCCAGAGCTGAAAGTGCGGGAGGCTATGACGAACCAGAATTCTAGAAATGCCCTTGTGCCAAGCTCGTCCATCCAGTCACCAGCCAATGCTGGGCAGGGCAGGGCGGGGCAGCTGGGGAGCAGCACTACAGTTCCTGCTGCTTTTGGAAAAGCAGAGTTAATTCTCCATCTCCACAGACTTCAGGGAGTAACTCACACATTAACCAGACACACTTTCTTTCATTTAGCAAAGCGCTAGAGGAGAGATAAGATGCAAAACTCCTGGGGCAATGCGAACAAAGCCTTAGCTAACCAGAACTTTTAGCTGACCCGCAGCCACTCCCCCAATTGGTCTGATTACCAAGCTTTTACTGTCATGGGTGTTCTTTATAACAGATGACCATTGCTTTGCCATGCACTTAATTTTATTTTTAAAAATCTGATTTCCAGATGGAGCTGTATATTGTTAGAGTCCTCACCCAGCATCATGCTGCCACTCCTGGTGTGTGTGTGTGATGTGTGTTTATGTGTGTGTGTGTGCCTAGCCCTGGCGCATCAAATGCTGCCTGCTGCTTTGACTGTGCCCTATTCATCTCCAGTTCTCCAACCCAGCTGAAGATTCAAGGCCATCGTTAGAGGGAGTGCAGTGCTGCAGTGTGCAGGGCCGCCATGTTTCCTGTTCTGTCCATCAGGCAGGAGTTTAACAATGAAGTCATGTTCAGAGAAGCCCAGAGGGTGCTTCAGAGGGAATGCATGTGATAGTGGCAAGGCCTGAAGGGTGTCCAGCTTTTCTGGGTTGGAGCACAGGGCTGGAGGCAGGAACTGGAGACCAAGGGACTGGGCCTTTGAAAGGGTTTACCGTGGAGATGTCCCCGATGAGCCAGAACTCAAGCTTTTTGAAACAGATGAGACATGGCAAAGACACAAGCTTCCCAGAGGTACAGTCTCCTTGGAAATGGCCTGCCCTAGGAGTGCTGGCCTAAGGTGTGGTTAGTGAGATTATATTTGGAAAGATCTATTTAAATAGTGGCCAAGTTCCATTCTTTATAAAGTACCTGTACTTTCCTAGTTATTGGCACCTTCAAAGAAATCTACAAAGATGTAACATTTAATCTCTGATGACTAATGGTCTTCGATTTTTATCTGCTGATTTAGGAACTCACTCTTTGACTTGGCCGAGGACGTGCTTGGAGTTGAGTCTATGATCTCCTTCTTCAGACCTTAATACTGTCTAAGTCATGATGGAGACATGGAAGAATGGGAGAAGAAGACTGTTAGGTTGTTTAGTCTGGGAGAAAGAGATCATGAAGGAAGGAGTTAGTCCTTGCCGTCTAGATCTGGAGCTGACTCCACTGCTTGGATGTCCACGTATACGGCGACACTGAATGGTCATCTTCAATTTGGGAGCACTGGTCACTCACTTTCTGTCATTAAGAAGTGAGAGGTGCCTATTTTGGAACGTGAAGGAGCCAATGTGATTCTTCCTCGAGCCTTTGAGTTATGAACGAAACTTACTGGCAAGTAAATGCAAGTCACATATATATATATACCAAGTCCAAATAGTTGATCACCTCGTTAGTTCCAATGTACAAGAAAAATAAAGTTATTACCACACTGCTTAAAAATAGATGGAAAAGTAAATCATTTAGCCCATCAAAGGCTTGAGCTTATTTATTTATTTATCTATGTTTTCAATTTACTACCAAGGAAATGGAATTAAATGGTTGTTTTGGCTCTAAATAGACTCAGCCTGAGGATCACACCACCTGCAGTCAATATTCTAGCAAGGATAATCACTGCCTAGTGGAAAATGGCCATGTTTGAAATAATTGCAGAAAAAAAAAAAAGAAAGAAAGAAAGATGCAGGCAAAAAGACCACACTTGAGACTCTTCAATTCTATGTTCTCTCGAAGCCCCGATGAGAGTACATTCATGTAGAGAAAAGTCCTTCAGCGAAACATTCAAAATAACAAACATCAATTAGACTGTGTGCTCATAGGATGTCTTTCATCTTCAGGCCTGAGAGTGCTCGACAAACACTCATTAATCCTTCCAAATGCCGCTGCCAGGTAGGTATTAGAATCCTCTCTCCCAGTGAGGAGAAACTGAAGTGTCAGGAAACATTTCTTCCTCATCAAGCTCTCACCTTTATGTGGGATTGTGGTCATCATTCCATAGGTAGCATTTCCAAGTCAGAAGCCAGAAGACAAATTCAGGCAGTTTAGCAAAATGAGTAGAGATTGGTTGGGAAGAATTCTTTAGCATCATAAAAACTGATGAGTAGAAACTTTAAAAAAATTGCATTCCATGTACATTCTCATCTACTCAGGAGGCTGAGGCAGAAGGATCACAGGAGCCCAGGAGTGGAGGCTAGCCTGGGGCAAGAGTAAGAGTTTGTCTCAACAAACAAAGATCAGGAAAACCAAACAAAAATATCCTCACAAAAACTCTTAGTAGCACTAACCACTTTAAGGGATATAGGGTCTTTTCTGAAGTGTATACAATTTTACCTTGGATTTGACATTTGTTTTTATTTCATGGTTAATCTTTTATTGCTTAAAAGAGATTTTAAAAAAATAGGACCCACCAATCTACTCTTTTTTCATTATTTTAAATCCTTGAGGGTATAGAGTCACATGCATTCCAGGTCTGATGGTGCTGTTCTTTTTTATTTTATTTTTTTGAGACAGGGTCTTGCTCTGTACTTCTGACTGGCTCTGAGATCACCATGTAGCTCAGGCAAGCCTTGAAACTCACAGCAATCCTCCTGCCTCTGCCTCCCAAGTGCTGGGATTACAGGTGTGAGCCAGCATGCTGGGCACTGTGGTATGTGATTACCAGGGATCAAACTCAGGACCCTGCACTTGCCAGGTAGATGCCGGAACCACTGAGCCAAAATCCCGGACCATTGCTCTTTTTCTTAATCACTTACATCTGGACTCTATACTCGTGAAGATACACACTGGCTTTACCTCTTCAAAGACATCAGTGAAACTGGAATCCAACCTCTTTAAAGGTTTGTGTGCTCAGAGTGAGGGCCAGTGTCTCCCTTATAAAACTCTCCTCCTTTTCCTCAGGGTTTCCTCCTGCTCCCCTTGAGAGGGTTTCACTCAGGGAGGCTGCTGCGGGTTGGGGCTCCTTGGCTTATGCCCCTTGTCTGTGTCAAACTCTGTTAAAATACCTTCCTGACTCCCCCCTGCTGGCAAGAGAAGCCGCAGGCCCCAAGCGCCTGGCAGGAGTGGACTTGGATTGGCTGCTGGGGCAGGAGTTCCTGAGACAGACAAGATCGAGAAGGAGCAGAGCAGGGTCAGTCAGAGCCCCAAGGGGACAGAAAGAGCTGTATTTCCTCATTTTGGTGAACGCCAGTGGGAGCCACCCTGCTCCCCAAACTGAAAGGCTGGCAGTTGTCCACATGCCTCCCTGTTCACCTCTCGTTGGTCATAAACTCCTGCTGATGTTACCTGAGAACTGCGCTTATGGCAGGAGTTCAAGCCACTGTTTTTTTCTAACCTGGATTTTTGCAACAATGTCCTGACAAGTCTTGGCGACTCTCTTCTTGGTCCACTTCAGTGATCTTCGAATTGCCCCCAAAGTGAGACCTCTGTGTACACACGTAACCACATCCTTCTCTGCTGTGAGTTTTCACTGGCGATAATGTCCAGACTCCAGGGACACCTAAACCAAGGCCCCCAGTGACCTGGGGCGACCTTCGGGGGCCATCTGGGCTCACGAGGCCCAGGACCAGACCCAGGTCAGCCTTTCTTGCTTTCTCTTCCTGTCTGCGTGTCTGTGGACCTCTCTGGTGACTTGGGAACCCTTCTCCATGTGCATCTCCGACCTGGAAGAAACCCTGGCTACAGGCACCACAAATATGTATTAATAAAATAAAATTAACAAAAGGAAAGACTTCCTCAAATGGGCCTCTGCCCAGGTTGGGAATGAGGATTGCTTTAATTTGCTCTAGAAGCATTCTATGGTTATTTGTATCTAAGTACTTATCAAACATTTATCACAGTGTTTCTTTGCCTTCCCCATTAGACTGTGAGCTCCTTGAGGGCATAAAGTATCCTTTACTCTGAAATCCTCAAATAAAGCAAAGGAAATAATAGAGCTGAATAAAACTTTGTAAAGTGCATGAGTGAAGATTTTAGAACTTCTTGGACATGGTGGCTGGCACTCCACACCTGTAACCCTAGTACTTTGTGAGGCTAAGTCAGGAAGATTACAGATTTGAGCTGAACTTGAGCAATTTAGCAACTTAATGAGACTCTGTCTCAAAATAATTTTTTTTTTTTTTTTTTTTTAGTTTTTTGAGACACGGTCTTGCTTTGTAGTTCAGGCTGGCCCTGAGCTCACTATGTAGCCCAGGTGAGCCTTGAACTCATGGCAATCCTCCTGTCCCTGCCTCCTGAGTGCTGGGATTACAGAGCTACCACACCTGGCATTATGATTTGTGATATGTGGTACTGGAATTGAACTTGGGGCCTTGTGCTTGCCAGATAGATGCTGGAACCTCTAAGCTAAATCCCTGGACCTCAAGATAAATTTTTTGTCAAAGGGCTGGAAATTAGCTCAGTGAGAAGTCCTTGGGTTCACTTCCTAGCACTATAAATATCTTGAAACAAACACCTAAAGCCCCTCAAAAGAACACAATTTCATTGTCCATAGGAAATGGCTGTAACACATTTTTAGGAATGTATTGACAGAGATTTTGGTGAATATTTTAGATCCCCAAACACATTTCTCAAGTTGTTTTGGTGGGTTGGTATTTCTGATTGAAAGACCCCTATCAGGCAAAGTCATCTTGAATCAATATTTATAGAAATTGTAGCGAAATGAATTCCAAGGACCCATCAGACTTTCTTTGGAAATTCCAAGCATGGCGGCTGCTTTGCATTTGGAGCTCAGTGTTATTTGGCTCCACCTCTGTCTCCCTGGAAAGGACTCTCCTTTTATCCTTTACTCTTTGACAGAAACATGGGCTTTTTCTGCTTTCTTTGGGATTGGGCCATTGGCGAAAAGTCTTTCCTGCATGTCACACTGCTAGACCCACTCTCGGTGACATCCCCGTGCTCCCTGACTAGATTCCTAAAGGACTGAAATCCAGAGACAGATATTACCAGGAACCAGTGAACATCACTGAGCCATCCTGGGAGTCAAGATTGTTGGGCAGAGACTTCGCGTTTTGATGACATTTCATGCATCTGGGTGGCTTTAGGGTGCAGCGAGTAGCTCCTCATTTTAGAGCGGCTCCACAGCCCTGTCTGCTAGCCGGCCCTGTCCTTGGAAGTTTGCTTCTCTGTGCAGAGCTTCTTCATTCATTAGCAACATCCACCAGGAGGGGAGTCCAGGTGGCCGTACATAGGAACAAGATTGGGCCTGTGGACAGAAATAGGAGTCATCTGAGGTCTGTTGTCCAACTCAAGTCTTTAAGGCAAAGCTGTGAGGCAGTTGAGGGTACCTCTGTCAGAGTTGCTGCCAGGGAGAGAAAATGTGCATGGAGGCCGATCTGGGCTTCTCAAACAAGTCTCCACAAGTCTCAGTGTGCTCCTAGCTGCTTCCCTACTCTGACATCCAGATATATGAGCAAGTGCTGGACCATGAGGAGTGGAGACAAAACCCTTTCGTCCTCTTCATTTTCCTCGGTGCAGCCTAAAGCCTATCTGCACGGATGCAGCCCTTAGGAGTCCAGTGTGTATGATTCCATCCCTACTAAACACCGCCGTGGAGAGCAGACATTAACTCAGATGATTACGCAGAGTGACTCCGTCCTGCTCCAGGCAGCTGGCAGAGGTATTGCAGTGGTTTCAGTGATTGAATTGAGTGACCCCGCGTGCCTGGGTTGTTTGACAGCTGGTCAGTCTGGACACTGTCAGGTGAATAGTGCATTAAGGGAGCGTGTAGGTGCCTCACAGGAGCTGGGGTGATAGGTGAATCAAGCTGCCACCCTGAAGGAGCTCAGGTGCTGTCACTGACCTTCCTAGGGCCCAGCAAGGGATGTCAAATTGGATTTTTTAAAAAAGTGTTTTAAAGTGGATTAAAACCAAATGCAAATGTTTATTGGCTTAAAATGAGAACTTTCTTCTGTATTAAACAAGAAAGTTTATGGGATTTTCTGAACAAACAAAGTAACCACTTATATAAGAGTTTGTATCTTTATATAACTTAAATATTAAAGTTTTCTCAAGATTTTTGTTTTGCAGTCTTGCTAAGATGCTCTATGTATTAAAATTTATTACTGTCGGGCCGATACTACACACACGGAAGGAAGAGGCAGCCCAGGGAATCGAAGGAATCATTCTACCTCCCAGCCTCCATTCCCTCCCTCCTCTTTCTTTCCCTGCTTCCTTCTTGCCCTCTCTCTCTCTCTCTGTCTCTCTGTCTCTCTGTCTCTCTGCTTCTTTCATACTGGGGATGTTCTTTCTCTGAGCTACATCCTCACATTCTTTTTTTATTCTGAGGCAGAGTCCTGCCAAGTTGCCCAGGCGGGACTCAAACTTTTGATTCTCTTGCCTCTTCCTCTGAAGTGGTGGGATTACAGGTGTACGGCACTATGCATGGCTCTGTTTTCTAAACATTTTCCTATTTCAGACAAGAGTTTTCACTTGAGTGAATAGGTAGGTGGTAGTTTCACTGAATGAGATGGTTTCTTATGGAAAGGGAAAGCTGTCACTGACATACACGAAGTTTTGGACAGCTTTGAGACAGCCAAGAGAAAGAGATTCTGTCAGACACATAGGTCTGGAGGCTTTCTAGATAGCAAGCCAGGGCTAGAGATGGAAGTCTGGGAGTCCTTACCATGTGTGTGGTACTTCAAGCCACGGTTCTCAGTGGGAACATCCGGGAAGAGATATGGCAAAGGGTAGAGCACAGGAACTGTCTGGCTCAGATTTTCTTAAACTAGTACAACATTTTCTATGCCCATGACTACAAGGACCCAGGATGGAGAAGTACACCTCTAGAGGCCTGTGTTGTCCTTTTCGAGGGAAGTTGTTGTTTAGACAGGGTCTCCCTAGTTCAAGGCTGGCCTTCAACTCGCTAGGTAGGCCAGGTTGGTCTCCAGGTCATAACAACCCTCCTGCCTCAGGTTCCCAAGTGCTGGGATTACAGGGTTGTATCATCATGCCCGGTTTGACAGCCTGGGTTGATCCTGGTCTCCATTAATCTCTTCAGAACCTAGTCAGAATAAGCCTCTATGTTGGCTAATGGCCTTTGGCTCTTTTGGGTAGCAAAAGATTGCAGGCAGAAGAGCAGGAATTATCATGAAAACTTAAACAGGTGGAAAAGTACTGGCTGTACTACAGGATGGCAAGCGGGAAACAATCCCAACATGCTTAGCGAAACGTGGGCCCTGAGCTTCACTCGCCAGCCCAGGCGGTGGTGGAGGGTGCTGGAGTCACAAAGGGAGGATGGTCACGCCACTGTAAGCCTTCTTCCCTACCTCAGAGGTAGTCTCTGAGGGACTGGTCTGGGCTCCACCTGGAGAGTCATGAGACAGGAAGTGAGGCTCTTATCCTCACTTTGAAAAAAAATTTCAGCCTTAATATTTTGTGTGATGCATGTTATCCTAGAGTTAGAGAACAGTTAGAAATAAAGACAAGCACTGAAGCATAATTTTAGTAATTTCTCTTTGACAGTGGGAGTATGTTCCTGAAAACCTTGGGACACCTATACTCATGTGGTCATGTGGGACACTGTCCTACCTTTCCCTGCCCTTTCCTTTTCCCCATTCCTTCCTTCTTTCCTTCCTCTCTTCCTTTTTCCTTTCTGTGGAGGGATGGAACCCAGGCCCTTCAGACAAGTGTTCCTCAGCCTTCTTCCCTTTAAACTTTTTTTAAATTTTGAGACAAATTCACACTAAATTGCTAAACTGTCCATACTGTGCTGAAATTTATAATCATCCTGCATCAGCCTCCCAGATTATACCGATGTACCACCGCTTCTGGCATATAATTTTCTAACAGATAAACTGGAAATATTTGATCATTTACAAAGAATACAGAATTGACTTAAGATCATTAGCAGGTCAGATCCACAAGCGCCTATCTGTTCAAATTCATTCTGCTAGATCCCTTCAGGCACATAGTAGGTGCTCAATAATGCTAGTTTGAGTTAATTAGTGAAAGAACTGTGTTGGTAAAAATAATTTTGTTTGTCTTCATCTAGAAATGTTGAGAAGCAGTGAAAAGGAAAAAAATAGAAAATAGTATGTATACTATGCTTTTTTTTTCTTTTTTGAGTTTATTGGTACATTTTATATAAACATTGTGATCACATTCAACATTGAGAACTTGTACCTATACATGATAAAGAATATATTAAATGAACTGAAGCGTCTAGAAAACAGCTAACATATGAAGTCTTCGCCCAGGGGAAACTAAAATTGTATCACTGGGAATTCCGGAAGAGGACCCCCAGAACTGACAGGGAGGAGCTGGGGGAGGGACTGGCCAGCTACTTTCCAGCGAGTCAGGGAAGACTTCCTAGAGGAGTTCAGATGTTCAGAGCGTCTTGAATAAACACTCAGTTCACATTATTGTCATTTCTGATCTGCTGTCTGATTTCCAAGAATTAGGTCAGGTTGTCCTGCCACTAACTTTTCTCCTCGGACACATTTCAGTTTCCTTCTGGGTTCTTCTGTGTCAGACGCACATGCTTCCTTTTTGTTCTCATCACACATCTTGGATTTCTGTTCTTTTTGCCCTGTATGCTGGTTTCTGTTCTCACCTTTTGATGACCGGTCTTGGTTGGTGAGTGGTCCTTCGGGTTGCATGAGTGCTAAGTGTGGTAATAACACCTGCTGAAATTTACATAGTGCCTATCTCTGAGATCAAAGCACCTTTACAGACAGTATCTTGCTAATCTCCCATACTTCAGTTGTAAATAGGAAGCAGCTATTATTAGCCCTGTTTCACACAGGAGGAAGTGGGAACTCATCACAGCTGAACGATTGGCTTTGACCAGAGCCCTAAGCATTCCCTCGTCAAGCTCTGGTGACATCCTTGGTGAACAGCCCTTTGGGATTCAGCTGGGTTGAGAGATGGAAACCTCAGAACCTGTTTTCTCTTTCCCTCATTTGATTTCTACTGAAATATTTTGGCTCTTTGGGCCCTGGGTGTAGGTGGTTAATTTTCGGTGGAATTGTTTACAAAGCGGGCTTGGCCTACAACACTGTTGCCCCTACTGGTGTTGGGTCTGAGTCCAGTAGTCAGAGCGGAGAGTAGGGCGGGGATTTCTTGTGGGTTGGGAGATCCCTGACGAAAGTGGTACTGCTCTGAAAGTGACTCCACGGCGTGGCAGGGATGAGGGGAAGAGTGTCCAGCGTTTCTTTTCAGTTTTGTGCAGGAGCACTTTGGGGGTGCATTTCGATAGCTAAATATTCAGGTTATGAAGATGTTTAATGGAATCCTGTGTTCTGGAGATTTCTGTTGGCCATGGGCTATAGCTTATCAAGTCTTGTTTGTTATTGCTGTTAAATTCAGATTTTTTTTAAAAAAAGAAATAAGGTCTTGCTATGCAGTTCAGGCTGGACTTGAAGCCCCTACGTAGCCCAGGCTGGCCTCAAACTTGGGGTGATCTTCCTGTCTCAGCTTCCCGAGTACTGGGATCATAAACATATGTCACTACATCTAGCCTAAATTCAGTTTATGGAGGAATGCAGGGCCATTTTTGCCTGGGGACTTTTAAAACAGTATTTAACGTCCAAGGAGCTTTATCTCGAAATGTTTTATTGGCCTGTCTGAAACTCCCTTATGCAAGAATGATGAGGCCAAGGTATGTGCAAGGTAAGGTGTGGTCTTTGCACAGTTGCTAAGCACAAATTGCTTTTTTCTTTTTTCAGTTTTGTTGAGACTTGGGCAATCATGATTTGGGTTTTTTCCAGGCTGATCTGCCTGGGTTTTTTTGCTTGGGCTGTGTAGACCTGCAGAAGTTCCTAGAACAAGTTTCATTTGCAAGTTAGCAGGGATCATAATGCATCTCCCAGAAGTCTCTGTGTGGCGGGTGCTTGTTTTATGGGTCATTCCTAGGACAGGGGAAGCTGAGATTCTCAACCATTGAGTAAGCTACTTGAGACAGCACATTCGTTACAGGTTTGGGATTATGTCAGCTGCATCTCAGATAACTGGGTGATTTTCTAATAACAAAGATAAAAACTGAACTCAGGCCAGGGAGAAAGTGAGCATGTCAGGTCGGCTGTCAGGCTATATCAAGATAGTGGGAGATCTTCGCAGCTCTTATACTGTCCTGGCAAAACTACTTAGGCCCTGAAGCCTCCATTTCTCTTTTCATCAAGAAGAGAGTCCCAGCTGAGCAAGGTGCTACATACTTAGAATCCCAGGACTCTGGGAGGCTGAGGCAGGAAGATTGTACATTTGAGGCTAGCCTGGGTATCTTAGTGAGACTAAGTGAGACTTAGTGACTTAGTGAGACTCTGCTTTAAAAAATATATATATAGAGTCCCACCTTCTTAATCTTCTTGAAGATTAGAAGACGTTAGATTACATAGAAGTTCTCCATAAGTTCTCTTCTTGAAGTTCTCTTCTTGCTGAAGCTCAAGAGAAGTCACTGAAGATATCTGTAAAATAAGGGTAAAGGTATCTGATCTATTGCAAAGACTGAATGTGGTAACTTATTACGTAAAGTTCCCAGTGTATTGCTCTATACAGGGCAATATATAATATGTAGTTTCCTCATCGCTATGTTTCCTAGCTAGGACTCTGATAGGGCTCCTCCTCCTCCTCATTTCCCCACCTCTGCACTGTGGTAGAAGCTGGGATCTATAGTGTGACCCCTGTCTTGGTTGTTCTCTCTGCGAGCTCATTTTCTTCATCTGGCCATAGCAGCTAGACTTGGTTGCTTTTGTCCAGGTATTTAAGGCTTCAGTTCCATGATCCTGGATCTCCCTGGTCCAGAGTTTCCAGACCCCTTCTTCTACTCTTCTCAGCACTTCCTGATGTGGATCATTCATCCTTCTACAATGCCCAAAATGCAGAAAGGTTTTCAACAATAGCCCTTGTTTTATCCTGCCCAACATGTTTTTTTCTCTTTAATTTTATAAAAATTGATGGCAGGAACTGTTATTTAGTTTGGAATTCTGCACAACACTGTAGGCATGTAAGGAAAATAAATGAGGAGCCAGGTGTGGTGGCACTCACCTGTAATTCCAGCCCTCAGGAGGCAGAGGCAGGAAGACCACTGCTGTGAGCTCAAGAGCAGCCTGACTACATAGCCAGACCGCTTTCTCACTCCCCTAAGAAAAGGAATAGGGGATGCATGAAGGAGAGAAATTAACACATGACAACCAGTGCTGTAATTACAGAGGTCATTTTCCGGCATATTCTGTTAAAACAAGGTACAGACTTTATTTTTCAGTCATGTATCTAGTTGGCAGCTCAGGGAGGGTCTAATTAGAAGGAGTTCCTGAAATAGTCATGTTCTGATTACCTGCCATTTTGAATATCATCCTAATAATTTCACTCCCAGTGACTCACTATGAATTTCTCCCTACAGTGCCAGAAAAGTCAGTCTATTGAGTCTCAGAAGTTTAAAAAAAAAATTAATCCATTTGGTGACTCAGGTCAGTCAAGCTAGTTGGTTTTTTTTTTGTTGTTTGTTTTGTCTGTGGATGAGACAAATGGGTTACTGGGTTTTCCGTTTTTTACTTGGCCTCCTCTGTCGTGCTGTGGACAAGATCTGTAAGTGTAGATGGTGTTGGGGAAGAGAGTTCCAGTGGGTGTTCAGGGGACAGAGTGAGCAAGAGGCAGGAGGACGTGTGAATGCTGCAACCAGCCTGGCCACTGTGTGGCCTCAGGCAAGTCAGGCAGATTCCCTGCCAGGTATTTCCTGAAATAAAAAAGGGAAGTGGTGGATGGATAATAGCAATAATTCTGAGAATTTGTGCTCCACTGTGAGTATAAGGTGTACCTGACACTCAGGAAGATGGTCAAATACTTTGAAGCGTTGAGTACCCAGAGAACAAATGGCAGTGTCTTTATTATTATTTCTCCTTGACTTGCTCTTATTTCTCCCTCTGTTCACCATCTTCCATGAGTTCCAAGACCTGGGGTAAGTGAAGCAATTAGAAATGAACTTTATATATGCAGTAGAGTGGTATCATGCCCTTATTAAGAAAACTAAAGAAAAGTCATTGCATGAAGTGTTTTGTTTTCTGATAGGCCATTAGGACAAGTACCCTCTGAAACTGCTAGAAAAACCCGATCGCCTCTAAAGGTCTTACGATGAAGGCTCTATTTTGAATGCGCAGATATTTATTTCATGAATCAGGGTCCATAGACAACTGTCTTTTAAAATTTCATAGTGAGTAGGTTGCTTGTAGAAAAAAGGAAGATAGGGAAGCAAAACTTAAGGCTCAGCAGAACTCTACATCTTTGGAGATTTAACTTTTGTTCCGGTTTCCAGCAGCTTTCCTCTCCTCTTCTCCACCTCTCTTCTTTCCATTCTTTTTCTTGCCTCCTTTTCCCTACTTTCACCATCTTTCCCTTTCTCTCCCTTGGGGTAGCTGGAGAGGGCGGATGTGGTTGGAGCTGATGAGGTGAGAACTATTCCAGTTCCCTTTTTCCTCCACCTCAAACCCTTAGCAGATGTGAGGCTTAATCAGATCATCTCAGCCCAGACCACGAATGGAAACTCCAGAAACCTCAGTCTAGGGACATTACAGCCACAACCACTCTCAGGGGCAGAGTCACTCTAGAAAGCATCAGTCACACCGGGGAGAAATCCTGCTGCAGGTTGGGGGAAGGTAGCACAGGAGGCATGTGTGTTCACGGGTCCTGTTGACCCGTAAACGGACCTTCCAGTTGGACAGAGGGGCAGAGTCCTCGAGGCCAGGGTCTGAGAGGGCTGTTCATATTCTGTTGTGGTCACTTCCATCTTCTGGTTGAGTGTCACTGTCTGTGTGATGCTTTTCTAAGAGAACAGATCAGCTGGGTATGGTCTTCAAAATAATGGAACTTCCTGAGCTTATCCTGATTTGAATGAGATTTTATGAATTTGAATATGATGATGATGATGATGATGATGATGACAACTTCTAGTTTTCTTATTAGTCAAATTATAGTTAATGCAATGGTATTACTGTATCCCTTTTTCTAATTAAACAAGGGCTCAGAGGACGACACAAATGCAGGGTTGTGAGATGTACCTGTGTAATATATTAAATGGACACATTTTCACCACTCTGTGTGTGTGTGTGTCTGTGTCTGTGTTTATGTATGACACTGCAACTAAGCTCAGTTACTCTGTCTGTCTGTCTGTCTATCTATCCATCTATCTATCTATCTATCCAAGAAATCATTATGGGGTTGGGCTGGCCTTGAACTCACTGTGTAGCCTATGTTGCCCTCAGTCTCATCTGACCCCCTGCCTGAGCCTCCTGAACGCTGGGATGGAAGGTGTGGACTACCACGCTTGGCAAGTCCTCCTCCTCCTCCTCTTTCTCTTCCTCTTCTTCTTCTTGTTCTCTTTTGAGTCAGAACCTTGCCAAGTTGCCCAGACTGGGCTCAAGTTTGCATTTCTTCTACCTCCGCCTACTGGAAAGCTAAACTTACAGATTTTGTTTTAAACCAGTTTCTATGGAAATTTATCCTAACCTCCATGCTCAGGGAAGTTTGTGCTCATTTCTAAAAAGGACGAGTACTTGCAGTGAAGAGGTTATTGTCCAAAACTTTCTCCCAGAAGCTCTCTTGTTGGAAAATTCATTTCCACACTAGCTGATTCATGTATTGCCAATATTCTCAGGGAGACCTCAGGTGACAGTTGGAGAAACAATGGGACCAAAGGATGCTCTTCACAGTGGTTTACTTTGTGCTTTTAAAAGCAGTGTTGAGCACCATGGCCAGGCTTACAATTTTGTATAACAAGGAGATTCTCAGTAGATTAGGTTATTTCTAATTGCAGTTGGTGAATTTGATTTAATGGACCTGGCTTTGAATATTGGCTTGGCATAGAATATAAAATATCAGAGTTTGTCACATGCAATAAAAGTATATATTCTTTCTTGACATCTCTCCCCCAGTCATGTTTGTATTTATAGATGTTGCTGAGTCGACCTGAAATTTCCTGCTGTGGGAGAGGGTTTCTTGTCTCAGTGCCAGGCACTGCTTTCTTGGTGTTCAGGTCACTGGAGCCATGATGAAGACAATTTCAGGTAGGACAGAGTCTTTGTCTTTGATTTATTTAGTTCAGTGTATTTTGTCTAAAGAAGAGAGATAGCACTTAAAAATAGCATTCTTTTCTGCTTCCAAAGGAAAGAGTGCTTACATTAGAAACCAAAGAGAATACAAATAAGCAAAAGGAAAAATAATTAAAATTTGTTCATCTAATATAGAATGACTCCAGTATTTTGATGCTGATCCTTTCATTCTTTCTGGGTTTGGGGAGTTTTTTTTTTCTTTTTTGTTTTCTTTTTGAGGCATGGTATCCCTCTATAGTGCAGGGTAGCCTCATATTCACTGGGACCCTCTTGCCTCAGCCTCCTGAATTTTGGGATTCTAGGTATATGCTGCCACACTCAGCTTGATTCCGTCATTCTTTAGGATATAGATGTGCATGCATGTTAAGTGGGATTGTACTGTATTTAATTTTGCAATCTTCTTTTCAAATAGGTGCATATTATGAGTTTGCTGTTTTTCTCAATGGCCATTTACAGTGACACAACTGCTTTCAGTTTAAGGACCTTCACAAGCAGCTGACAGGTGGACAAGTGATGTGTTGACTGTCACACCACTAGCCAGGCCTAGGACTTGGCATTTTTGGAGGGAAGGTGAGGCTAAAGCTGGATCTAAAGAGTAGAAGGAGTTGCTGGGCGTTCCGAGAAAGGGAAATATAATGGGAAAATGAGGATTTGAGGTCTTGAAGTGGCAAGAGGTTAATTTTCACATTAAAATGGACACAAAGTAGACTTAAAGATGTTCATGGTTTACTTCAAATGAAGTAAAAGTTGTACTGTTTGTTTTTGAGAATTTTTTAGGTGCTTTGCAGTGTGTCCCATAGGGATCAACAGACTTTTTGACATTCTTTTCAACACAGGGTCCTGTCTGGATGGCAGCATAGCGGTATGGCTCCTCCCGGGCAGAGGGTACAGATCTGTCCCTGATGTGGGTTCCTCCTCTGGCCGAAGCCCCCACCTCCCCTTCCACTGTCTGTGGACACTGTGTGGGCCTGAATTATGATGTCTGGCCCTTCACGGGAAATGACACGACACAGTTGATGGAGGCCCTGCCTCTTATTTCTAGGAGCATCAAACCTGAGAAAAATAGAAGATGTGACTGTGCAGAAAATTACCAGTGAAAATTTCTTGGACAGTTTTTCAACTGAAAGCAAATGGGTAACATTTCTTTTTAAAACTGGGGCGTTTGTTTTCTGGTCATACTTCCTTGTAAAGACGACAGCAGAATAGACCAGCAAACACAACACAGTCCTGTGGAGAAGGGTGTGGGTTGGACAAACCTTCAAAAGAAGGGCCCTCTGTACACAAGAGCGCTTGGACTGTGCCTTTGTCTCGGTAACGTGTGATGGGTATGAAGAAGACACTGAACCCCTGCAGAAGACTATGTGGCCTTCTTGTGCTTCCAGTGCGCTGACTTGCTTTTCTTGGTTCTCACAGGACACAATCTGATAGCGCAGCAGCTTCCTGTTAAAGGATTAATTATTTTTTTATGCCTATATTTAAGATGCTTAAAGTTGTGATTCATTCTTTATAATTAGATAGAACTCATAGACCATATTCATGTTTGTCACATTTATGCCTCCCCCCAAGAGTTATTATTTTCCCATTGGAGCCACTTCAGGGTCATGGATCACAAAACGAGGATGATATACTGTGCAAGCTCAGGGCAAATTTAAATGTGCAGTGGTCCTGGTTGTGAGTCTGGAGTCCTGGCAGTGTCCGTGTGAGTCAACATCTCCCCAGGAAAGAGACAGACATGCTGAGTTTCTAAATGCTTTTTAGTTTGAAGCCTTGTTTGGAGCCCACTACCCCATCTTTTTGGCTTCTTTGCCCCTTAAGAGTGAGAGCAAGCAACTTTGGGCCAGGAGGGGAGTCAGCAGGTGAGTGGAGAACGGAAAAGAAAGTCTCACTCAGTGAGGGAACGGTGGGGAATAGTCTGAAGTTGATTCAAAGGGCCAGAAAAGCCTCTTCCTTTCCTCTTCCTCAGCTCTGTTCAAGTATGAAAAGCTTTAGCAAATTCTCCATATCGAGCCCATTTCGATGCCGTGGGTGCCCACTGGAGAGGAGTAAATGCAGAACAGAGACAAAGAACAAGAGCTGTCTCCTCAGCCCTGAGGCCCTAGTGTGGTTGGCCACAAGCAGAGAAGACAGGGGAAGAAGCTGGAACTAGGAGGAGAAAAATGAGGAAGTGAGGAAGAGAGCGAAGGAAGCAGAAGAGCCGGAGAAAGAAGAGGGAGTTGTGGAGCCTCAGGTGGGACAACTGGCTTCCGCTGCTCCGCTGGAGCTTCATGGCGGTCGCTTCAGCACCTGGGACTTCCGCTTCCCAGACACACTGAGCTTCAGTGTGGCGGCCGACACTAAGTTATCTGAATTGCCCGTGACAGATGGGCTCGCGGTGTCTCTAAACTCTGGACTCTGTTATAGTTGCATGTGAGAAAGTTTGAAATAGTGCCTGTTTTTGAAGAAAACACAGACACACGTGTGATTGTGCACATGTATTAGCACACAACATCGCCTTTCAACAAGGGTCGCTCCTTCCCCTCCGAACCTGGTCTTTCCATAACTTGGCTTTTTAAACAGTTTCAGAAGTAGCAGGAGATCTTTAAGTGGGGGTACCCGAGTAGTTAGGCTACAGTGTCAGGGAGAAAGACTCCATCTGAAATGCACACGTTCTGGTTATAAGAGGCACAAACGTGTGTTCTCTACTATGGGCCTGAAGTATGATCCCAGTTTCCATTTTGCTCCTTGTATCGCTTATTTTCACATATAACCATTGCCAGGCAAATCCCTCACTTTGCAGGGAGATACAGGGCAGGGCCTTCAGGCTTCAGGTTTCCAAGGCCACTATCAGAGGTCTTCAGCCCCTGCTGTATTCTGATGCTTTGCTGCAAAGCATCTACTCATTGCAGGCAGCAATGATGTACATTTCTGATTTGACTGAATTGACCCAACCAGTTTGGTTCACTAGATGCAAGCAAAGGACAACCGCACAGAGGTCAGGACAAGCGAGCTGGCTGTGAGAATAAATGAGCCTTTTCATGTCCTCTAGCTTCCTTTTCTCTTCCCTTAACTGAGCTAGAAGCCGGCTTTCCACGTTCGGCCCACAGCCCTCTCCGCTGGCCCCGGCGGTTCTCTTCTCCACTCCACTCCTCTCCTGTCCCAGGAGAGTAACCATGAGGGAGATACAGTGGGAGCCGATTGCCAGCGCCGCTGTGGGTCCCCTTAGAAGGGCTGGTTGACATCCGAGAGGCCTTGAAGGGGTGTGAAGCACAGGTTGGAGGCCATCAGTGTTCCTCAGCTGAAACAGGGTTGTTCCTCCACATCATGAGTTCTGTACCCACAGATTCAACCAGTGGTGGATGGAAGGAAAAACCCGTCTGCTCTGAACACGCACACTTCCTTTGCACTACTCCCTCAGCAACACGGTGTGAAAACTATTCATATGTGTGAGTGGTATGATTTACATGGCGTTAGGCGGTAAGCAATTTAGGGACCATTTGAAGTATATGGAAGAATGTGCATAGGTCATATGTGAATACTACAGTGATTTACCTAAGGGACTGAACCTGTCCCACGTGTGTCCTGGGGGCAAACTGGAGTTGCTAAGGGACTTGCCACTGGCTCCTTTCCTATTCTTCCTTCCACTGAGGCAGCCTCCTCCACCAGAAGCCCTGGGGACATTAAAAATGGCGCTGAATTAGTGGCTCTATTGCTGAGATACACAAGGCCCAGAGTTCGGGGACTTGCCCTGCCTGCCTGAGTCAGCGGCTCCTGGAGGCAGGGCTGGGAGGTCTGCGTTCTAAACCAGGGCTCTTCCTACGGGAGACTCGGATGTTGGGGCCACAGACCTTGTTCTGGGGAGCACCAGAAAGAGGACTCTCTAGTGCTCCCCCCTCCAGTGCTTCAGCAAAGGAACCAGAGCCAGTGGCTATCAGGCAGTGGGGAGAGAAAGCCAACAAATAGGTAGTCCACCCTTCATTCTTGGTGAGCTGGCTGAGGGTGGCGGGGGTTGGCGGAGATGGGCCACTTCCAAGTCAACAGGAGAATGGCTGGAGGTGATGAGGACGCTTCTTCAGTCCCATCCCACAGAGCCCTGGAATCGAATTCAGTGCGAAGCTCAGACTTGCTCGATGCCATTTGTGGAGTGAAATAGCAAATAATTATTTGATGACTCATGAGATGTCTACAGAACCTTATCATATCCTAAGGGGAAAACACTGGAGTACATTTGAATCCAGGGGACTTTGGGGACCGGTGGTTTTCTCATGGGGGGAAGCTCTTGGAGAACACAGATGTGGGCAGGGGTGGGGCAGTTCCTTCAGCACGGTGGGCCAGAGGAGCAGGAGCTTCAGATTGTGAGAAGGGGGTGGCTTGGACTTTTCCCCAGCTGCTTCCAAAGGGGTCAATGGAGCCTAGGCGAAGGGTAGCTCTGGCAGTGAATGGCTCAGGGTTGCAGCCTGCAGTGGGAGAGGGGAGATGGCTGTGAGGAGGGGAGGGGAAGAAGGAGATTGGTGGGTGGGAGAAAATCCAATGCCACATTCTTCCTTGGCATCAGGGATGGTGGGAAGCAGGTCACTGCTGGCAAGCAGGTGTGGGCGGCTGGGTGGGTCCTGGGACGACAGGAGGCTGGGAGAGCCCATGCACTGATCAGCGAGGCCCACTCTCTGCCAGGCTGCTCTGAGGTGGAGACAGATTCTTGTCCAGCCGAGGCAGAGGTCAGCCTGAGCCAACACTGCTTTGCTTCAGAAACGTCCCAGGGACCAGGGCAGGGGTGGGAGCCAAGAGTTCAAAGATGGAGACCTGGAAACAAACTGTCTTTCTACTCATGGTGGAGTCTGGTCTCTGCTTCCCGGGGCCGGGGCCCCACTGGTTCAATGAGGGACCCAAGTCCATGTTGGCACGGGGCTGGGCACAGCTGTTTCACTGGCACAGGGCACCAGTGATTCCAGGGCAGCTAGAGAAGGGAATGCAGGCCCCTTCCGGGAGCCAGGAGCCACTGGTGGCTGAGGAGGCACCTGATGTCCCCTAAGGTGGGCTCATTTCCTCTGTGGAGAGCAGTTCCTGATGTTTTCATCTTGTTCTCCAGAGCTGCTCCCAGAGTTTGAGAATGAGTCTCATCAAGATGCTGGGTGAAGGTCCCCTCTGACCTTGCGGCACCTAGTCAATGCCAGGGCCACCTCTGGAGCAGGAGGCACTTTCTTAAAGAAACAGGCACAAACTAGGTCAGTTTCGGGGGTGGAGTGCTACCAGGCTGCCAGCGAGAAGTGGGTGTTGCCACCAGGGATGGGCCAACGGGTTCTGAAGAAATGCCCCCCCCTCCGCTTAACTTTCTCCTACTTCCTATCTGAGCTGAGCAAGAGTTCTCATTTCTTTTTATTGAGCTATTTTTTAAAAATAATTGATTAAGAACTGACTTTTCCCACGTATCTCCCTCTTTCTTCAGGGTTCAGTGTCCAATCCAAGGCCTCATGTGTACCAGGCAAGCGGCCCACCCCAACAGGTACCCTCTCCCCTCGCTTCTCGGGAATAACTTGGCCTTAGCAGAGAGGCCCTCTAAGCTCCACGGCCTCCTCAGGCTGTCAGGATGGTGACTGAGGGGAAAGGATGGTGACTGCTGCCCTGGTGGAGGAGCCTCGGAGCTCACCCTGGCACCCTGGGTGGAGGGAAGAGCAGAGAGACAAGTACCCATGGGCCAGGAACAAGGGCCGCCACTTCAGAAAAACCACCAAGCCGATTGGAAAAACCTCCGGAGAAACCCGTCCTATCATTCTACGACAACAGCCCCGGCATTATCATTTTTGAGGCTCAGGATTTGTTTTTTAACCACGTTCCCTATTTTATTTAGTTATTTACAGAGAGCAGGGATGTGGGTGAGGATGTGTGTTACTCCGATCTGACTTTAGGGAGTGTAGACACTGCTAGTGTCCCTGCTAGGAGCTGGGGCCTCAGAAGTGCACCGGAAGGCAGGGCTGTGTTTTACTGGAACTTTCCAGGTCCTCTTTGTATTGAGTCTGCTGGGACATCACATTTGCACACAGCTTCCCACCCATCTCTAGGCGTGCAGACATGCCCACCAAGCACCATATGTCTTCTTCCTCTGTATGCCATGGCGTCTTTCTGGCATCCCTTTTTGGTACTTACAATATTGGCTCTTGTGCTAAAGTCATTCAGTCAATACTGCATGTTTCCCAGATTGGACTCGAAGAGCACCGGAGGCCTGAGCAGTCACCCATTCCTTGCAGGTACTGAGAACATGGCCTCGGGCGAAGGAAGCTCTGTGCTGCCGGGTCCCCTTCTGTGAACAAGTGCCAGGTGAACTGGTGCCTGTTCATCTACTCACCTGACACTCGCCAGTGATGGATGGGCCTCGTTCTGGAGACTGTGATTCTCTTGTGTTGTTATTCAGTTTCTTCCATGTTTTGTTGCATGGGAAATGTAATTTGAAAAATCATCAATGAACATCCCCCTCCCGCACCTCCAGTACAGAGATTGAACCCAGGGCTTTTGTGTCACATTTTCTCTTGAGATTGTCTTGCAGGGTGGGTGGTACAAAAAGCCTTGTTCACAGGTGGCCCTTCTGAGGTCCAGTGTTATGAGTCTGGTTTTTCAGTGCGCAGGTGCAGACTTGTGGGAAGCTGCCGCCCATGGCCTCAGAAAGCTCGGATACCGTGGGGCTAGCTGTGAGGATGTGCTGCCCGCATCACAATGCATTTGGTTGGTGACATCACATCGTGGCACATGTTCCCGTGGATGAGCCACCCTGATTTCTTTCAGAGCCTGGATCCGGAGACTGCCCACTGGCACAACAGATTTGAAATCTGTTCGGGCTCTGTGGGACCCACGATCTGTTAGCATCTCCTTTTCATCCTCGTTCATCTGGTTTTGGATTGTGAGCCATGAAACTGGCCAGAGTTCTTTCACTGTTTCCTTTCAAGAAGAGGAATTAGAATTTTGCCAGTAGAAGCAAACTCTGAGTTTGCCAGCAGTCTCGGATCAGAGGCTGAATTGAAAGTCTGTGACTGAGTGGCCACCTCTGCATTTTTTGTCCCTGTGGTGCCCATCGGCTCGGGCGCCTCCAGATGAGAAGTCACCACCCCTGCAAACAGGTCCCGGGAGAACATGTACAGTCAGCAGCGGGCCTGGAAGGGACTCAAACATGACAACATAGCTTCCAAGACTGTAGGGGCTTTTGGCTCCTCGAATCTGAGCTGTTGCCCTGGCAACAAAATCTGTAGGTTTGCTGGTTGCAGATAGTCCTAGTGACCTTACAGCTGGCTCCCAGCACTGTGGCCTTCACAGTTCATCTATTGGCTTGTTTGTGGAGGGAGAGAAAGTGGGGGTAAACAGAGAGCAAGGAGACAGCTTGACATCCTTCAATTCTGATGTAAAAATGATTTGGGAATGAAATGATGTGGGAACTACCAAATATGTGAAGGCCTGAAAGCAGAGAGGGCTGGATCGTTAAGTCCGTCTTTATTCTGCTACAGAGAAAAGGATTAAGGGTGTCCTTGCACGGGGCGAGGAACACCTGGCAGTTGTGCAAGGCTGCATGGAAAACAGCACTGTAGCAAATCACCGCCCCCGCAAGCTGTACGTACGAGGGGTGAGGGGCACCCCTGGAAGCCGGCTCCCTGTTAACCGAAGTCCTCCCTCTTCCATCCATAGGTGCTCCATTAGTTGTGTCTCATTAAAACCCAGAACAAACAAAGAAGCCCAGTTCTTTCTGGGACAAAACATTAGTCCTTACTATTATTATTAATTCTATTCTGGCAACATCATGTTGATTCTTGATGAAATGCCATGGGGACTTGCTGTGGTTTGTTCTGTAGCCCAAAGCGCTGGCAAGTGTTTCCACCTTATAGCCCAGTAACACTCGGGTGGGCTACAGACATGGGGGAAGATCAGCAGCAGATTTTCTTGCTCAGTGACTGAAATGCAAACGTCCCAGAAGTTTGATTCTCTACCTAAGATGAGTCACTTTTTGTTACTCTAAGAGCTCTTATTATAAAAGAGAAGTGCTCTCCAGCAGTATAAAAGAAGAGGACAACGGCAGCGTGACATGCAATGCAGAGCTCTTTCCTTAGTACTTGAGCTGGATTTGCTCCTAAGCACCTCTAGCCACTCTCCCTTCCAGAAGACATTTATTGAGAAATCAGCAAGTATTTGTCAAAGGCCAGACTGTGCACAACCTTCATAAGCACACAGTGGGAAATACAAAGGTATGAACCAGGCCCAGCCCTGTAGGTGCCTCTGGGGACGGGAAGTCCTCATACAGGATGAGCAGAGTTAGAGATAGGACAGAAGCTGCTGCACATACTGAGAACCCAGCGAATGACCAGACTTGGGACTGTGGTCACAGCTCACTCAGAGAAGGAGCAATTCCAGTACCGTGGGATGGACTGTCTGTCCCAGGGGCTGTGGTTGGGAAGAAGTTCGTCCTCTAGCTCGCAAGGGCTGGAGGTGTAATTCTGTCTTCCTTCTCTTTTCTTCCTTTCCTTGAGTGTGCACAGAGTGACTCTGGCTGTAACTGAACTTGTAGTTCATGTTAGAAAATAGAATTCTTTCCTGGACAGTTCTGAGTAATGTACCCACAGGTAGAAAATAGACATTTTTTAAGCAATTGATAAAGGCAGGTGTGAACTTGCATTTGGAAGGTTCAATGGTGGTGTTGGAGTCAGAAGGATCAGAGATCAGACAGAAAGTCACATACAACCTTTGGCCTCTGTCTCTGCTGATGGATGTTCATCTTTCAGCTAACAGCCATCTTTGAACAACAGTGACAAAGATGACTGTGTGACGAAAGGCTGAGTGAGACAGCGTCTGACCAGTGGTTGTCAGGATCAGAAGGACTCGACACTCCAGTCCTTACCCTTGAGGAACTTCTGAGTTCTTTCCTCTGGGTTGGAAAATTAGAACCTCTCTTTTTCCTTCTCCTCCTTCTCTCCCTCCTTTGATGCTGCTCCCCTCCTCCCATTTTTCTCATGCTGTTGGGATCCCATCAATTCTGCCAGTCATTTGGTGAAGGCCCCACCTCCAGGCCGAGGCCGAGTGGGTTTGTGTGGTGGCTCTGCCACTTGAGGGCCGTGTGGACTTGAGCGAGTCACTTATACCTGGACTTCAGATGGACTGGAAGTCGTGGAGTACTCCACAGAGCCCTGTGTGTCAGGGATCTCGTAGACCATGTTTATTCCTTGGGCCTAAAGGCCTGGCTCTTAGTTATGACCAGATTTAAGGGATTCACACAGGTTGTCTGCTGTCATGAAGAAATGCAGGGACCTCTTTTCTCACCTCTGCAAGGCCAGAGCAAAGGCGTCCTCAGTTAGAGGCAGAGGATGGTCAGTCCCCTCTGCTGCAGACACCTTCTTTTTTTTTTTTGAGACAGGGTCTCACTTTGTGGTTCAGGCTGGCCCTGAGCTCAGCCTCAAACTCACATCACAGCAGTCCTCGTGCCTCTGCCTCCTGAGTGCTGGGACTACAGGCGTGAGCCACCACACCCGGCACTGTGGTATGTGGTACTGGTTGGTGCTGGGCATGAGTCTCTGCGCCCAGTATGGTATATGGTTACCAGGGATCGAACACGGGCCCTTGTGCTTGCAAAACAGGCGCTGGAACCACTGAGCTATATCCCCAGCCCCAGACACCTTCTTATTGTTATGGACTGGAGGTGACACTCTGACTTCCCACATTTGATGCTCCGTTCAGCTCATTTACTGCTGATGTCATTGTCCTGCAAAAGTGGAACAGCAAGATGCACAAGAAGAGAGGAGAACCACGATGAGTGTCTTGGGGTACTGGAGCTGGGCAGTAGGCCTTGCTCCACACCATTTTACACTCGTCATTCTGTGGGGGTGGGGCTGTGCCTTATATCCCTAAGGGAGGATTTCGGGGTGGAGATTGCTACTAAGAGTTCAGTCAAGAAGCTGGGTAGTTGACCCACACTGGTAACCCCAGCGCTCTGGGAGGCTGAGGCAGGAAGGTCATAAGCTAGAGCCTCACCTGGGCAATTCAGTTGGATTCTGTCTCAAAATAAAACCAGGAGTAAAGGTCAGAGATGTAGCTCAGTGTGGTGGCGCTGGTTTCAAATCACCAGAGTGCTGGGGGTGGAGCCAAGAGCATGGACAGCGCCTCTGACTCCTGACTCCAGGGCCTGCCCGCTGTGCGTCTTGAGCCTATTATCTCACCCCTTTGTGATTTGGTTCATTCACCTCTAAAATGAGGAAGGAAGTGGTACCTACTGCATGAGGCTCTGATAGGTTTGGGGACTTAATGTACAAAGTCATAAACAGTTCTGGGCACAAAGCAAGTGCTCAAGAAAAATGAACTCTTTTACCAAACTGTTCACAGCCAGAGTGGAATTCCAGCCGGAGCCTCTCCCGGGAGCCTCTTTCTCTTCTGCCTCACCAGGCCCCGGGGATGGCAAACGCTAATAAAGATGCAGCTCTCGCCCCGCCCTGGACTGCTCTGCACCATGACGGCTCCCTGCCCTCCACACGTCCCGCTGACTTAGTAGGTGGAGGGGAAATGTTGTGGTCTGGTCTATGCAGAAAAGATATTCTGTGGGCGGCCCCTTCGATTAGCTTTATTATTGCGTCTAATGCAGTGCACATGGGGACCAGACATGTTTGGAAAGAGGCCACGTCGCTTTTAAAGACAGATGATCTCCAACTGGCGCTCATTCCGTGTGGATCTGAGGAATTCCAGCTAGGCTTCCGGAGCACTGCCTCCAAATATTTGGCAGTATTTTCCCTGTGACCACCAGCCTTCCTTCACTCTATCCCCACCCTGGCCCAGATGGCTAAGTGAGGTCGACCGAAAATGACATCTGAGCTGTGATAGTTTAGGTTTTACTGTTGTCGAGGTTGCACATGTACTCAGTTTAGAGAGTCAGATTATGTAGTTTATTATAAAGAATGATAGGGCCTGGTTCTACACCCTCCTACGCTTTCCTACATCCTAGAGAAACTGCTTTCAGCTCTTCTGTTACTTTTGATATTAACCTCCATTACCTCTCAATAACGTAGTTTTAGTGTTACTTCTTTAATTTCACCACTCGGCATTTTCTGTTTTCTTTCCGCTCTCAGAGATGAAACTTTCTCTTTCACCAAACCTTTGCCTCCTCTACCTCGAATTATCACTCTCAATAACACATGTCCTGCCCACGCTCTCCCAGTACTACTGGGTGGTCAGTGAGGTGCTGTTGCTTTGACTATGTAAATGTTAACCACAACCAAGACACTGGTGTGATGATTACGTTGTTTTTCTACAAAACCTTGCATTTTCCTGGAGTTAATATTATTGATTTATCTATCTAGTGGCACTGGGGATTGAACCCAAGTCATTTGCATGAGCTATAGTCATAGCTCTTATTTAAAGTCTGTTTTTATTTTGGGTCTTAGTACATTGACCAGACTGAGCTCAATCCTGTCTGCTGGAGTGCTGGAGTCACAGGCATGTGCCGCCGTGCTTGGTTTTGTTTTTCTTTTAAAAAATTATTTGTTTTGGGGCTGGGAATTGAACTCAGGACCTTGTGCTTGCCAGGCAGGTAAGGTGCTATGGAGCTACATCCCTGGACCTTTCGGCATTTTTTTTTTTTTTTTTTTTGAGATAGGGTCTCCCTTTTGTAGTTCAGTCTGGCCCTGAACTCAGTCTTGAACTCACAGCAATCCTCCTGCCTCTGCCTCCCAAGTGCTGGGATTACAGGCGTGAGCCACCACACCCACCTGGCACTGTGATATGTGGTTCTGATTGCTGCTGGTCCTGAGTATCCACACCCGGCCTTGTTGTATGTGGTTACCAGGAATCGAACTCAGGCCCTTGTACCTACAAGGCAGGAACCACCGAGCTAAACCCCCAGCCCCATCAGCTTTTTAAAAGTTTTTTTAAAAAATTACTGTTAATCCCCACAGCTCCTTTCCTAGGTTTGAGGCTTTCCTTTAAGTCCTCAGGTTTGCTAAACACTCATTGTCTTGGAAAGTGCCTGACTGTGATTGGTGCTGTGGGGAAACTCTCCAGCTTTGAGAAAGGTCTTCCTACCCCCTCATCTGAGGGTCCCCTTGTCCCTTGATGCAACCAGAACTGTGTTTCCTGGCTCCCAAGTCTTGCTATCCTCCTCTGCCCTTCTCCTGCGGGTCGCTTTCTTCCTGAGCATGGGAGGTGGATGTCTTGAGACTGTACAAGTCTCCTTCAGTACATGGAAAGACAATCTTTAGGCTTGGGATGAAATTCTCAGTAGTAAATTTTTTTCCTAAGAATTTTTGAGACATTACTTCACTGTCTTACAGCTTTCAAAGCTGACATGAAAATGCCTCAGACCATTCGGAGGTTTCACCTTTTGTAGGGGGCTTGCCTTCAATATTTTAGAATCTTTACTTTGCCTCTAAAATGTGTCAAAGTTGTATCTTAATGTAGGTCTCTTTCTATCTACTCTGTTAAACTCTTGACTCAACCCAGAAATTCAAATCTTTAAATTCTGAAAAATTTTCTTGAACTGTTTATTTGATCATTTTACCCTATCTTCTTTTTGACATTTTCTTTTATTTTTCATCTTTTTGTATTACTTTCTCAGATGTTTTCTCACTTTAATTTCTAACCTTCCATTAAAATGTTTTGAACTTTTTGACGCCACGCTTTAAATTTTGGAAGTTCTCCCTCCCTCTTCCTCCTGCTCCCTTTTCGTCTCTCCCTCCCTTCCTCCTTTCCTTTTTTTCATAATTCACTTCCTTTCTCTTGCAAGTTTTTGTTTGTTTTTGGAGGAGAAGGTTCTTCTCCTGGCACAATTTCCCTTTCTTTTTATTGCTTTCTTCTGTGCCCCTCCTCCTGCACACTTTGAAGAATTTCTCTCAGTGTCAGTAAGCATGGAGAAGCTAAAACTCAGCCAGTGAGACCCTGTGTGTCCGTGGGGACTGGTGTTGAGTGTGGGACTCTGCCGAGTAGACTAGCTGGACCTTGTACTTGTTCGGGGAACTGCCACCTCGAGTTTTAAATTTTTCTTTTTTCATGTTTAAGTCAACTTGCCTTAAGAATAGTCTCATCTCTAGTTGTGATGACGATCCATAGATTCCCCGGTTCTGCTTACTCAAGGGGAGAGGAGGTCTGGGCATTTCTCTTTGCAGGATGTAAACCTTAATTTTAATGCAGCATTGATTTTCATGTGACCCCTCACTTCCAACTGTGGATGGGTGCTTCTCTTTTCTGCAGAGAACAGACCTTCAGAATTCTGTGAGGTGGGGAGGGATGGTCAAGGCCAAGGAATGTGGGTTTCTTTCCTTCTTAGTGATTTGTACTTTTGATTTAAACTGGGTGTGTGGTACACACCTGGGACCTAGCGCTCAGGAGCCTGAGGCCAGTCTGAACTGCATTGTGAAATGCTGTCTTTTTTTTTTTTTTAAACAGGGTCTTACCATGTAGTTCAGGCTGGCCCTGAACTACTATGTAGCCCAGACTGGCCTCAGACTCACCATGATCCTCCTGCCTCAGCCTCTCGAGTACTGGCATTACAGATCTGCACTACTATGCCTGGTTAGCTTCCAGAATTTTATATCCTCTTTCATTGTCTTGTCTTTGTGGAGTTATTTCTTAAGATAAATCTCTTTATTCTCATTTTTGTCGAGGTTTCAGGAGAGAGTATGGACAACTGCACCATTTGTAGCTGGAATGTGATGGAGGTTTGTTTTTGGGAATCAAAACCTGCACGCTCGACACAAGAGATTATCATTACTATTAATGTCATTTTTTTTAATGTCAACTTTTTGAGACACGTTCTCACTATGTAGCCCAGGCTGGCCTTGAACTCAAGTGATCTTCTTGCTGTAGGCTCAGGTCTCTGGGATTCCAGGTAATTCTCTGGCTTTACATGGCTGCCTTGGTAGGCTCTGTACATGCTTGTTTCAGATTTCCTATCACTGACCAAGACAGTTCCTGAATCCTCAACAAGTTGGCTTTTTGCCTCTGTGTTTATCGTGTGTGTGTGTGTGTGTGTGTGTGTGTGTGTGTGCACATGAGCTAGAGGAGACTGAACTGAACTTTTTGCACTGAGATATATTACCAGCCTTTTTCATTTTTATTTTTAGATAAGTCTCTCTAAACTGATGAGATGGCCAGGCTGGCCTCAAACTTGAGATCCTCCTGCCTCAGCCTCCCACCATGCTAGGATTACAGGAATGCACCACCACATCTGTCCATTAACTTGAGTCTTAGAGATTTACATTAGACCTCCTTTTTTTTTTTTTGAGACACGGTCTCGCTTTGTAGTTCAGGCTGGCCCTGAGCTCAGCCTCCAACTCACATCACAGCAATCTTCCTGCCTCTGCCTCCCAAGTGCTGGGATTACAGGCGTGAGGCACCATGCCCGGCACTGTGGTATGTGGTACTGGTTGCTGCTGGGCGTGAGTCTCCACACCCAGTATTGTATGTGGTTACCAGGGATTGAACCCGGGTCCTTGGGCTTGCAAGACAGGCACTGAAACCACTGAGCTAAATCCCCGGCCCCCTAGACCTCCTTTTAAAAGTTACTCCTTTCAAAAATTAAACTCAGGCATGATGGTATAGATCTACAATCCTAGCACTTGAACATAGTGAATTCAAAGCCAACCTAAACTATATAGTAAGAGTCTATCTCAAAAATAAAAAGGCACCTTAGCCAAGCACAAGCCCAGCACTCAGGAGGTTGAGGCAGGGGGAGGGGGAGTCCGAGATTAGCTTGGCCTGTGTGTCAAGTCCAAGGCCAAGCTGGACTAATAGTGAGATCCTGTCACAATCAATCAATCAATAAAAATTGCTCTGAAGGAGAAAAAGTGAGGATAGGTGCTGGGCTCTAAGAGGGGAAAAGTATTTTTTAAAAAATGGCTAGATGTTGAACCAGGATTTAAAAAGAAGTATTTCATCTCCAACTAAGACTCTCATCTTATATTTTAAACATAGCATTTTAAGTAGGAAATGTACCCTAACTGAATAACATTCAGATATCACTACTAAGACATGAACTCATGCTAGAAGAGAAGAGAGGGAAAACCTGCACTGGCTGTGAACTCATGTTGATGCCGCTACTAGGAGACGATGAATTATTCCGACCATGACATCCTTGCTCGACTCACCGGAGACACCCACCTGCAGCCCCACAGCTCCGGAGGCAGCTGAGCCATACCTTGCCCCAAAATTAAACTCTAACAGGGCTGGGGATGCGGCTCAGGGTGAAGAAGGCCCTGCCAGGCTCAGTCCTCTCTACAGCCAAATAACTTGGTGCCCCGTAACAAGTCTGTGCCTGACTGCTTTGTCCTGGCCAGTGTCAAACCAAGGTTGTTTGTTTTTGGTTCTGAGTTACCTGGTGTGCTTTTTACTCAGTGACATTCCCAAAGTTTTGCTTGAGTATAAGCAGTTACTAGATAATTTAAGCTCTGTAGGATGATGGGTATCTGAGAGGTGGACAAGCATGGTGCAGCTGGCAGTGGGAATGGCCCCTCTTCCTTTACCCTTTGCCTAATCTATCAGTTCAAGCCTCTGCTCACTCAGCAAGTGGTTGGAGATGGCTAGAGGCCTCCTAATGGAGCTTTTCTTTACAATACCCACATTGCCCAAGTTTCTTCTTAAAGATCATTTTCAGATTGGAATCTTAGAGCTGGAAAAGTTTTCAGAGATGGTTTAGATCATGTTCACTGACGAAAACAGAAAGGTCAAAGCTGAGAGCTGCCCAGCCATGGGTCACACGGACAATAGACAGAAAAGGACTCTGACTGAGTAGAACGTATTCTCCTATTCTCAGGATAGTTTGGCTGAGAGTTGGTTGTTTAAAAGCTTTATTAGGAAAGTACATACACTGTAGCTTTCTTTTTTTTTTTTTTTCTTTTGATGGGTAGAGATGTTGAGGACTATTTTTTTTCCAGTTTAATAGAACGTAGTTGTAAACAAGAGGCAAAATCATATATGAACATTGAACTTATTTTGTGTCAAAAACTACATAGAAAAATGATGAGAAACATCATTGTGCAGGGAGAAGAAGGAGGAAAGGAGGGTTATTTAGCTTGAATTTGTATTATCACTGTATTAGCTTTCTGTTACTATATCAAAATATCTTAGGTAATAAAAAGAGGAAGGGTTTATGTGAACATGATGGTACATGACTTTAATCCTAGCAGTCTGGGAAGCTGGAGCAGAAGAATCACAAATTCAAACCCAGCCTGAGCAAATTGCCAGGGAAACCCTGTCCCCAAATAAACAAAAAATAAAAAAGGGCTGGGATATAATTCAGTGAGAAGATCTTAGGTTCACTCCGTAGTAACACATGTACCCACACACATACACACACATGTACATACACACAGACATAGAAAGCTTTGTCTGGTTCACACTTTTGGAAGTTTCTGTCCATAGTGAATTGGGAAGTACGATGTGTTAAATACTTTTCTTTCACTGTTGAGACAAAATACCTGACATTCAAGGTTGGAGGGGAAGGATTTTATTTGGTTTTCAGTCCATGGAGATTTTAGTCCATAACTAACCGTCTTCAAGGGTAGGATGGCAAACAAGTACCACAGAGGAGAAACAACATGACACCCACAAGGTAACGAAGGCAACAAGAGAATTTTAACAGCATTTTTCTACCCCTTTTATCTTACTCAGATTATTGGGACTGGGGCGGTGCCGATGCAGTCACTCCTGTGTAGTGGTTTACCAATCACATCCCTTTACCCAGCACCACACATTTCAGATTCAACTACGTCTGTCAAAGAAAGTCCCACCTCATCCGAATGAGGCTTTGGGGGGAGATCTACACACGAAGTATAACACACATGGAGGAGGAGGCTGGTTTCTTAGTGACTGTAAGTGAAAGGGAGATCTGCATGACCCCCCAAGACCTCTAATCTCTCATTAGGCCCCACCCCTGAAAGGGCCACCTTCTCCCAAGCTCCTGGGTTGGAACCATGTCTTTGGGATCATGTCCGATCCAAACGACAGCAACTAGCAGTATGCATCTGCTTGGGAAGTAGAGGACAAGCTCAGAGGGCTGCACTTATGCCCAGCACTGAGTACAGCAGTTGCCCAGACTGGGTGAGCAGAAGGAAGACGCTTGTTGGAAAAATTCCGTCCTTCAAGTGAGAGTCACTGTGCTTCCTCCTGGTGAGCTGGTTGTCGTGCATTCACTGTTGGGGGAGGGGGAGGACCTCTGTGTGGCCTGCTCTGTGCAGAGAGGAGCCTGAGAAGGCAGCTTCCTGCAGGGATTTGTAACATGCCCGCCTGGCAGCCAGCAGCCCACGGGAGAACAAAGCTGAGTGCCAGGCTGGACCCTGGTGACCTCGAGCCTGGGGCAGAGTCCTGGGTCTCGTAGCTACCGTGGGACACTCCTCTGTGGGCTGATGGGGCTCAGGCAGCTGGCTGACCAAAAGACCTGCCGGGCCCAGGAGGAGAAGCTCTGTGTGGAGGACTGCTCAGTTCACAACAGCTGGAGACTGCGGGGCACAGCCTGGCCTTGCTATTTCTGGTGTCCCTGCTGCATTTCTTTGATTTGCATAAATAAGAGAAAAGAAGCTCAATAAAATGCACTTGGTTCCGTGTCTCTGTGTGAGCTCTTTTAGCAAATTAGCACGAGGGAAGCTTTTGCAAATGGGAGATTAAATTTCCTTGTTTTTGTTGGAAATCTCCCTTGCGCTAACATTCTTTCCGTATTGGGCTGGCTTTGGGTTCACTTGTTTTATTTTCCTTGGTTCTTGTTATTATCCTTCAGAGTGACCATCTCTCTGGAAGGAGCGAGATAGAAACTCTAGTCTCAGTTTAAGGTGGGCTTCCTGGAGGTGGGCATGGGGCAGAGTCCATGGTGGGGGCTTTTCCAGATTAAATCCAACATATTCCAATTCAATTTGAATGTCAAATAGTGTGGAGTTTTGTTTGTTTTTTTTTTTAAGTAGCATAAGTATGTCCCAAATATTGCATGAGATATAAAAAACAAACACAACTTCAGTTTATCTGAGATGCAAACTGAAGTGAGTGCTATATTGTTAATTAACATTTTTTTTTTTTTTTTTTTGAGACAGGGTCTCACTTTGTAGTTCAGACTGGTTCTTAACTCACTATGTAGCCCAGGCTATCCTTGAACTCACAGCATTCCTCTTGTATCTGCTTCATGAGTGCTGAGATTACAGGTGTGAGCCACCACACCTGGCATTGTGGTACGTGGTTACCAGGGATCAAACTCGGGACCTTGCCAAGCAGACGCTGGAACTACTGAGCTAAATTCCTGGCCCTAATTAGTTATTTCTGCTGAGATTCAGCCTGAGTTTCATCCTTGGTTAAAAAAACAAAAATTAAGCTTAAGCTTAGCCAGATATTTACTTTTTGGCAGTACTAGGGATGGAACCCTGGGCTACATCTCCAGCCCTTTTATTCAGACACTGAGTCTTGCTAAAATAGTCACTACATCTAGGCAGCTTCAAGTTGGATGTGGTATGCCTATAATCCTTGCATTCTGGGAGGATGAGGTAGGAGGGTTGTTAGTTTGAGCTCAGCTTAGGGAATTTAGTGACTCAGCAAGACTCTATTTCAAAATTGAAAAAAAAACAAACAAACTAAGGCTTGGTGATGGAGTTCAGTATGGGGGTGGGGTGGGGTGGGAAATAAAGTCTGGCCAGCCTCAGAGTGTCCTGTGGTGTCAGGAGGGAGAACATCCGGACCTGAGGTATTCCTAGGCGTGTAGAAAAGGGCTGATCTCTCCAAGGCCAACTTCCTTGTTCCCTGTGACAGGTTCAATTTTACCTCACAGTTGAGACTTGATCTCCTGGGGGGCGAAGGCTAGGCAGAGGAGAACGAGTGGCCTGCCTTAGTCAACACCTTTTGCTCCATGAGATGGACAAGGACTATTTTAATGCAGTATGTTAAATAGTAAAAATGAATATTCTTGTCTTTAGTAACAATTTTTATGTGTTATTTGACATTATCTTTTGCCATTAAATTTTACTTAAGAAATGACATTTAGACAATCTTTATTTTGATTATTGAGTCTTTAGGCCCAAGGTGGTGGGGTTGATAGAGGATGTTGAAAGCAAGCCCTTGGTCTCACTGAGAACAACTCATTTAAGATTAAAATGGAGGAGTCCCCCACTTTATTTGGCTCCTGTTTGCATAGCCATTTGAAGAAGCCTGTGGTCTCCCCACATCAGTTTAATATCGTGGCTGCTTTAACTTGAGTGAAATTTCTCACTTCCGGTGTCCCAGCTTTGGTCTCAGCAGATACAGGTCAGTTAGTCCTGACTCTCTCCTTCCCAGGCAGTGGAGTCTCCTGTCTCTTTTATCGCTTTAAACCCAAGGATAGCATCTGAGTCTGAGACCATTTTGGTTGGTGCAGCATCTTCCTGAGGATGCTTGGAGAATGCAGGGTGGGACTGATGCTGGCAGAGTCGTTAACCTCGGGCTCCAGGATCACCTCGCTGAGTCCGTGGAGTCTGTGAGTCACTATTCCACCACGTCCCAATTTCTTTGACTGTTGTATGTTCATGAGGTAGTAAATACCCGGCATGTTTAGCATGATTGCTTTGTTGGTATTTGTGCCTCATGATGTAGGAGCCCTGAAGGGCAAAGGCTTTGGGAACCCATGGTTGGTGAAGCAAACCGCAAACCCAGTGTTCCCGACTTGCCACGGGGTAGAGTAGAGGGGTAAATGGAGTCACGTGAGAGTTATGTCACAGCTGGATAGAAGAGTAAATGGCTGAGCGGTGAGCAGGGTGCTCCCGGATCAAGACAGTGAAGAAACCGGAAGTGGAGAGGATCTTGGGGAGGCAGGTGGACGTGGATCTCTCCTTAGTCTCCCGTCTGTCTGCCAGAGACTAGAGGCTGCCTGTCTCCTGGGCCTGCACCCTCGTAGTGATGAATAGGTTCTCCACATTGTCTCTCAGCACTCAACCACTAGTTTCACTTTTGCCTTGTTTAAAATCTCCTCAGTGTTTAGAAGAATGGATTAGCTGCCCTTTTAGAAAATAGGGTTATGTCAAAAATTCATTTGATGTACAGTTTTCTTTTGGGGGGAGATGTGAGCTGGTTGAATTTAGGGACTTTTTAAATTTTTAAAATTTCTAGGCAGTCGCTAATTTGCTAAGTCACTAAGTTCCTGGTCTTAATCCTCCTGCCTCAGCCTCCAAGAGTGCTGAGATCACAGATGTGGTCCACCACATAGGGCTTAATGGATAGCATTTCAGTGAATATATGAGTTTTTTAAATGAACAAGAGCAGGCACTATTTATTAGGTGATTGGATAAAAAAGAGATTAGAAAAGAATGAAGTACGATCACATTAAAAAAATCTACCTTTGTTATCTTATACAAATATAATACCTATATGTCATCTATCTAGCTGTTCATATCATTCTTTAGTGAGCATTTTTTATTTTGTTGGTATATTTTAGACCATTCCATATACATAATGGTGCCATTCTTCCCAGGAAATTTGTACCTGCACATGGTATATCATACTTCTTTTCTTCACATTTCCCTGCCCTCCCTTTTCTCCTCCTTGTTTACAAAAGCATTTGTTTCTATTCTTTCTCTTGTCTTTTCTCTGCATTACACCTCCTTTATTTCCCTACTCATTTGAAACTTTTCTTCCATTTCCCAATATCTTTTATACATTTTGGATTTTATTTGTACTTTCAGTTTCTCACACCTGAGAAACAATGTTGTATTTAAACATGTGTGTCTGATTATTTCATTTAAGAGTATGGTCTTGGGCCAGGAATTTAGCTCAGTGGTTCCAGCGCTTGCCTTGTAAGCGTAAGGGTCTGGGTTCAATCCTGGTATTCACCTACAACAATTCTGGGTGTGCAGCAGCAATCAGCACCACATACCACAGTGCCAGGCATGGTGGCTCATACCTGTAATCCCAGCACTCGGGAGGCAGAGGCAGGAAGATTGCTGAGTTTGAGGCTGAGTTTGGGACCAGCCTGAACTACAAAGTGAGACCCTGTCTCAAAAAACTAAAAACAAAACAAAACAAAACAAAGAATATGGTTTTGATGTGCATCCATTTAGTTATATGTTTCAAGCTTATCCTTTTATTATTATTTTTTTTTTTTACAGCACAGTAGTATTCTGTTGCATAAACAAACCACATCTTCTTTTTACTTTCACCAGATGATGGACACTTGGACTGTTTCCAAGATATAGCTATTACAAAATGTGCAGCTGAAAACATGGGTGTGTGTATGTTGCTGTGGTGCCGTCCTTTTAATTCTTTCAGGAAGATAGCAAGAAGAGGAACAATTGGGTCAAATGGGACTTCTGGTTTTAGATTTTTGAGGAAGCTCCACACTGATCTCCACAGTGGTTGCATCTGTCTACATTCCCACCAGCAGTGTAGAAAGGTTCCTTTTTCCCTAGAGCCCCTCCAATATTTGTTATTGGTTGATTTCTTGATAACAGCCATTCTTTCTGAAGTAAAAAAATGCACAAACTTTTTAATAAGATGAATCCCAGTTGTTTATTCCCCATGATGTTTCTTGTATAACCTTCTTGTTGCTTCTTGATGATTTCCTATTTGGCAGTATTTTATTGAGAATCTTTACATCTATGTTCATTAGGGAGATTGGCCTATATTTCTTTTTTTTTTGGTTGAATCCTTCTCTGGTTTTGGAATCAGGGTAACGCTTGCTTCCAGGAATGAATTTGGAACTACTACTTTTCCTTAATTCCATTGAAGAGTTTGAGGAGTAGCAGCATTATGGCTTTTCTAAATTTATTGTAGAATACATCAGAGAACCCATTAGGGCCAGGACTTTTCTTAGGCTTTTAATTACATGTTCAATTTCATTGGCTGATATTGGTTTATTCAGAATTTCTGTATTTTCTTGATTTAGTTTTGTTAATTCAAATGTATCCAGAACTCTGTCCATTTTTTCTATATTTTCCATCTTATTAGAAAACAGGTTGTCAAGTAGGCACTGATGATCTAGCTATTGTCATTTTACCCTTTTCCATTCATAATTGCAGGGATTTGATTCTTTCCTTTCCTTTTTTTGATAAGTTGGCTAAGGATTTGTCAATTTAATTTAATTCTTCAAAGAATTGACTCTTCGGTTCATTAATTCTTTGTATTGTTTTCTTAGTCTCCATTGTATTAATCTCTGCTCTGATCTTTATAATACCCTCCTTCATACAAGCCTTGGGTCTGTCTTGCTTTTCTTTTTCTAGAAACTCAGGGTTCAACATTAGGTTGCTTATTTGAGCCCATTTTGTTTTCCTGTTATGGGACTTTACTACTGTAAATTTCCCACATAGTACTGCTATCATTGTGTCATATAAGTTCCAATAGGTTGTATTGTCATCATTGTTTAATTGTAGCAATTGTCTGGTTTCTTCTTTCATTTCATCTGTGACCCACTGGTTGTTCAGGAAGGTGTTATTTGATTTCCATGTTTTTATGCAGTTCTTGTGATTCTCTTGCCATTGATTTCCGGTGTCATTGCAGTGTGGTCTGATAATATGCACTGGCTTGTTTTAGTCCCTCTGCATTTCCTGAAGCCTGTCCTGTGACTGCCATCCAGCCTATTTTGGAGAAAGTCTTATGTGCACTGAAACATGCATGTGTATTCTGATGCCGTAGGAAGGAACACTGTGGACATCTACTAAGAGCTTTTGTTCAAGTTTGGTTTAGTTTTGGTATTTCTTTGTTGATTTTTTGTCTAGTTCATCTGTCTGTTTGTGACAGTGGAGTATTGAGTTCCCCCATCACAATTGTATTAGTGTTTATTTGATTTACTATGTCTGTTAATATTTGTTTTAGATAGTTGGGAGCACTGGGGATTTGGTATATATATATTTATGATTCTTATCTCTTCCTCTTGGACTGCTCCCTTTACAAGGATGTGGTGATCTTCTTTATCTCTCTTAATCAATCTTGGCTTCAAATCTACTTTGCAAATAGAACAGCTGCTCCTCCTTTTTTCTGGGTTTCTGTCACATGTAATATTGTTTTCCACCTTTGACTTTTAGTCTGTGAATTTCATTTTGAATTAAATGTGTTTCTTGTAGTAGCACATTGCTTGATCTACTTCTTGATCCATTCTACTGGTCTGTTTCTTTTGACTGGTGAATAGAGACCATTTACATTGATGCTTATGACTGATATGTATCGGCTTATTCTTGTCATGTTATTTTCCTGTTGTTGTTCCCTCTTTTCTTCATCTGTTTAATTGGTTACTTTGTCTAGTGGATTCATTCTGTTCGTGTATACGGAGTTACAGTTCTCCTCATCTCTTTCTAGAATGTCATTCAGAACGTTTTGGAGTGCTGGTGGTTATGAATTTATTTAAATATGCTTTGTCATAGAAGTATCTTGTTTCTCCATCAGTTTTGTTTCTTTCCTTTTCCTATGTGTGTGTTTTTTTTTTTTTTTTTTTTTTGCACCAGGAATTGAACTTGGGACCTTTTGCTTATGAGGCAGGTGATGGAACCACTGAGCTAAATCCCTGGTCCTCCCCATCCGTTTTGAAAAATAGTTTTGCAAGGTACATCAATCTGAATTTGAAACTGTTTTCCTTTAAGGCCTGAAATATTTCAGTCTAAGCTCTGCTTGAATTGAGGGTTGGTGTTGAGAAATCTGCTGTTATTCTGATGGATTTTCCTTTATAGGTGTTTTGCTTCTTTTCTTGAATAGCTTAAAAAATTCTCTTTTTGTGTTAAATTTCTAGAATCTTTATTATTATATGCCTTAGTATAGAATTTTTTTTTTTGGTCATGGTTAATTGGAGATGAATATGCCTCACTTAACTAAATTGAGTATGGCAAGTACTAGTTCTTTTCCTGTGCTTGGGAAGTTTTCTTCCATTACTTCTGTGAACAGACTTTTTTTTAATGTTGTTTGTGCTATCTTTTTTTCATCTATATCAATCAGCATTGTGTTATTCTTCTTTGTGTCATCTAGCAACTGTTGGATGGATTTTTCATGGTTGCTTTGTATTTTTAAGAAATCTTTCTTTTCATGACTGCTAATCACAGTCTGGTCTTCTATATAGCTATTCTGTTCTCACATTGGCTCATTTTGGTGTGTATACTTTCAGGGGGATTGTTCCTGAATGTCTTCTTGAATCTGTTTCATGGATTCCATTTTTGGGGGTGTCTCTATGTTTTTCATCATTTTCTTTTCTTTTTTTTTTAAATTTTAACTTTTTTTGAGATAGGGTCTCGTTTTGTAGTTCAGGCTGGCCCTGAGCTCAGCCTCAAACTCACATCACAGCAATCCTCCTGCCTCTGCCTCCCGAGTGCTGGGATTACAGGCGTGAGCCACCACGCCCAGCACTGTGGTATGTGGTACTGGTTGCTGCTGGGGTGAGTCTCCACACCCAGTATGGTATGTGGTTACCGGGGATCGAACCCAGGTCCTTGGGCTTGCAAGACAGGCGCCAGAACCACTGAGCCAAATCACTGGCTCCTTTCATCATTTCCTAAACTCCTCTATTTTTAAAAATCTGTACCTGCTCTAACATTACTAACTAAGTCTTTTATTACATTCACCACTACTGTGGTTATCTGAGAATTTTTTTCTGATTTGATTTTTTTCTAGAGCCTCATTCATCTTCTTTGCTACATCCACTGTTACCACTGTAGAGAGGCCCAGCAGGTGGCTTTCATTTTGTTCTACTTCATTGACCCCTGGGCTTGTCTTGGTTGAGCTAGAAGTCTGGGGTTGCTTCTTGCTTGTGTGTCTTCTCATTTGCTATTTTTTTGTTTTAGTTTAATTGCTGGGTTGATGCTTGTAAATTGAGTATGGCAAGTAGCTTTATTGCTAGTATTTAGAATCCTTAAGAAATGACTACTTCTTGGAGATATTTTCCAAGTGTAATTGGTTATTGTATTTTGAGTCTATTGTGACATCCTACCTCTTCAATTGATTGAAGTTGAGAAGTTGTACCCATTTGGCCTAGCCCTTGGTTCCTTGGCACTGGGCTTTAGTGTTATTTATGACCCTTAGGCAGTCTCAGTCTTGGCAAATTAGGAAGAACAACTGACTGGAACAATCTTGTTGCTTTGGCTAAGGTAAAATAAGCAGCAATAACAATAGCATAAAACACAGCTAAAATGACAAGCTACAGTGATTATTGGTTTACTATCAGTAACTGTGTGTACTATACTTATGGTTATATAACAAAATCTAAAAAATCTCAGAGAATTATATGCAGTAAATATGCTTTTAGCCTCAGGGGAGAAAATTTAAAAGGAATTAGAGGTAAAAAATAGAAAAATAGAAAAAGAAGAAGAAGTTAGAAACAAAGATGGAAGATAAAGGAAGATTATGTAAACTTTGGGAAACTTATACATAAGATATTAAGAAAAGAGAGAATGAAGAAATATAAACAAGAACTGAAAACAATGTTCACATTTGTATAGAGACAAGATCAATCAAGAAAAAAGAAAATAAAACAAAAACAATAAAAGAAAAACGAGAAGAAAACAAGAAATAAACAGTCTACCTCAAGGTGTGTCTCTGACTTCTATGGTGGAAAAAATGGGAACATTTAATACAGATCTGAGTTGCTTAATCCCAGCAAGCTAGCTGTAGATTTATGCTGGAGTAGTGGATAATCCCAGGAAGACTGCACATTTGGTTCTGCTAAAGTTCAGGCTGATTTCTGGCTGTGAGGCTGGAATTTGATTTGTTCAGCCTGCAATACCCCACGTGCCTCCTGCTGGCTTGAACTCAGCTCCTTGACCTCCTGGTAACTTGAACTTGGTTCCACCTCACCCTGACACTAGGAGCTGCAGCCACTGAAGTCCACTGCATCCATTGCTGTGTTCCACTGGTACATGTCTCCATGGAGTCCTCTGGGGTCACATGCACCTGTAGGTTTGGGCTACTCTTCCCATGCAGTGAGTCAGGACTCAGGGAGAAAGCACCACTTGCTTCTTCTTCACTGAAGTCTTTTTATCTTTTGTTTTGTTTTTTGAGTCAGGATTTCACTATATAGTTCAAGCTGGCCACAAACTCCCTATTGTAACCCAAATTGCCTATAGTTTGCAGGGATCTTGCTTTAGCCTCCTAAGTAATGGGATTACAGGCATGCACCACCATCTCTGGCTATAATATATCTGTATGTATTTAATCTATATGTGATCATGTGCAAAATGAAAAAAGGGGAAAAATTTAAGTTCTACAAGAAAATATTGATAGCAATGGTTATTAATGGATGATGAGATTATAGATAATTTTATTTTTCTTCTTTATAGTTTTCACTGTTTTTCATGGTAAGCCTGTGTTACTTTTACAATTACAGAAAAGTCAAAGCCACTTCAGTTAAAAAAATGCGAATTCTAAATTAATTATTTTGAAAATGATCTTAATATATGGGTGAATGTGTGTGCATGTCATAAATGGAAAATAGATTGTAAGCATATAGAAGATGTATACATTTTCTATGGGTGATAAGATCTCATGTGATTATTATAGTTTTGCTGCTTGCAATATTTTCTCAAAAACACAATTATTTTTCAATCAGCAAATTGTAGTCAAAAGAATGTATAAGTAACTATGGACAAAGAAAGTATTTAAATTACATATAATGGTATTCTTTCTCTGCTAATCTTTATACAACAGACCTGAAGACAATAATTTCTTTGAAAACAACCTGCAAACCAGGTGTGGTGATCTTAGGTTTGGGCTTTTGCGCTTGTTGTCACCTCGGTGGCCAGCCTTGCCCGCTTGCCCTGCAAGGCCAGGCCATGCTCACCCCAGGCAGTCTGCCTGCCTGCTGTTCACTGCCCAAAGCCGTGTGGCCATCTGAGCCATCAAGCTCAGGCTCCTCCCTCCCACCCAGGGCCACTGGCCACCAAAAGCAGATGAGATTCTGGCAGGGTCACCTTCGTTGTTAATGTCTAGTAAGTGTGGAATGAATTCTCTCCTTTGATATGTACTTATTGTGCAGCCTCTGTGTGCTAGGAATTGTTCTCCTCATCCTGGGGATCTCCACCAACACAGCAGACGAGACTCCTACCCACTAGGGACTTCCATTCTCATGGGGAAGAATGACTATTCAAACAGGTGAGAATGAACTAAAGTTCCAGAGGAGGAGAAAGAAACCTGTGCTCCTTTATTGACAAGATTATCCTGAATTTGCAGGGTTGAAAATATACTCAGGTCTCTATGTCTTTTTATGGTTTAAGAGATCTTTTGCGGGAGAGACTGAACTCAGGGTATTTGCACAGTCATATTCCTCAGCCCTTATTCATTTTATTTTGTGCCAAGGTTTCACTAAAGTCATTAATTTGCCCAGGCTGGAGTCCGGCTTAGAATCTTCCTGCATCAGCCCCCCAGAGGACTGGGATAATTGATGTGCACTGCCACATGTGGCTTCACTTCTCTTTTGTATATACACATATGGAATTTATATACTTTGCTTTCCTCTGAGCTCTGATTCCCAAGATAGACTTCAGAAGAAATTTAGCAAGACCATGCCTTGAGTTCTAGGGGCTGGGGATGTAGCTCAATGGTACAGCATTTGCCAAGTATACGAGGCCCTGGGTTTGATACTTTGTATCATGAGGAAAAAAAAAAAAAAAAGAGAGAGACAGAGAGAAATTTGTTCAGCTCAGCTCTAAGAAGAGTTACCTTAGATACCTGCTAACTTCATCAAAGGGTGGGCCCAGGAGATGGCAGCTCGGTGTGCAGTGTGGACGCCTTTACTGCGTTCAGGCAGGGGCTGAGCGTGTGGATGAAGGAGCCCCACAGGAGAGCTGCCCCACTGATAAAGAACCAGAGAAATGGAGGTAGACATGTGGGGGGCTCAACAGATAGTCTTGAATGGATTTTGTTGGAGGAATGAGGTGGCTCTGCCAGAGGGTGAACTGTGTCGCTTCTTGTAGGAGTCAGGGTTTCCCTAGACCAGGACACAGGCTTGTTCGTTCCCTGAGGATGCCAGGCTCTTGCCAGCAGTGGTGAGTTTTTTTGCCACAGACTGTTATAAAATGCCCAGAGACAGTCAGAATTTTTTTTTTTTTTCAGCTCTTTTTCTTGCTTGTTTTGTTTTCTGAGACAGGGTTTTGGTATGTAGTTCAGGCTGGCCTTGAACTCATTCGTTCTGCCCCAGCTTTTGCAAGTGCTAGGATACAAGTGTGTACCACCTGAGCAGCTTTTTTCTATTGATATCTTTTGTGTACTAGACCAGTCATTATGAGATTTATAAAATATACAGTGATTATGTTTGATGTAGAGTGTAAGTCTTTATAAATTCTCTTCTGGATACAGTGACTATAACCTATACTCTCTTGCATGCATTTTTTTTTTTTTTTGAGACAGGGTCTCACTTTGTAGTTCAGGCTGGCCCTGAGCTCAGCCTCAAACTCATATCACAGCAATCCTCCTGACTCTGCCTTCTGAGTGCTGGGATTACAGGCGTGAGCTCTGTAGTATGTGGTACTGATTGCTGCTGGGTGTGAGTCTCCACGCCCAGTATTGTTATGTGGTTACCGGGGAACGAACCCGGGTACTTGCGCTTACAAGACAGGCGCTGGAACCACTGAGCTATATCCCCAGCCCCGACTGCATATTTTAAGCACTAGTCCAATCAAACCATCAGTGAATCCAATGAATCAGACCCAAGGGAGCCTTGGTGGCCACTGGGTAGCTGAGGACATTATCTGTGCCATAATGTGGTGACTCAGTGAGGCCAGCGTGTGGCCGGGCAGCGGTAGCAGCACCAGCACCACATCTCTGTGCTCCTTGGGATCTGAATGCTTTTGTTGTTTTCCTGAGCTCCATGACTGTTCCATAGCCCTAAGCTTTAGCTCTGCCTTGTCGGCTTTAGGCCAGCACGTATAACCTGAGAGTCACGCAGGTCACCAGGCGGTGTTAGTAATAAGGAGTGTGGCTCAGTGGCCCAGTGTGAGCTTAGCATTCATGAGGCTCTAGATTAAATCCTCAGCACCCCTCTCTCTCAAAACAGTAAAATGATATAGTGCCCACTGACTGTTCAATGCGTATTTATGTATCTGGGATAGTCTGAAGAGGACAGAAAACTAATTAGGTCACGCACCGAGGGTAAGAAGGAAAGGCTGGGCAGATGTGACTGACTCCTGCAGCCCGGGCCTACAGCCTCGCCAGCTCTTGATTGGCTCCAGTGCATCTCCTCCCCTCGCTGATCTGCGAAGGAAGAACACTTGGTGTTTTGGGCAGAAACTGGGCCAATGTCAGAGGCGGGCAGAGCGAAGCAGGGGCTGCTTTCAAGGCAGCAGGGAACGGGCTTGCATGAGCAGCCAAGGCTCCTGTGACCATTAAAAGTTATTTCACACCACATTTAGCCACCAAAGGAGCCCGCCCCTCGTGGTGCAGATGCCGTTCTGAGTTGGTTCTGCTTTTAGTTACATGAACTGCCAAATCCAACTTCACCCATTTTCTTCCCCAGTTCACTATGAGTTGCCAGGATATGACCATGTGGGCTACCGTAATATTCCTCTGAAGGAAAAATTTCTGTTCTTGACATTTTCATGGAAGCTGTGGGAATGGCCAGTGCTGCAAACACAAATTAAGATCAATAGCAGTTGATGTCTACCTATTGGGTACTCAATATTATCTATTTCCTTGTGAGAGATGACAGACTTTGGGGTTTGGAGTTCTCCACAAGAGCTTTTCTTTTCATGAGTCACACGTAGGGTTGCTTGGTGTTCTCAGACCCTCCAGGGCCTTCCTTCCTCTTCCGTCTCTGTCACTCACCCACGTCTTGGTTTTGATTCTGTGTCCTAAAGCTCAGGGCAGCATGCACAAGTCCCGGGTTACCCAGAGGTCTCATTTACTACCTCCTTGTTTGCTTGCTTGTTTGTTGAAGGATCAGCCTCCAGGCTCACCAGCAAACCACTTGCCAGCTCCAATGGGAGGTAGGAGCCACGAGGCTCCCAAAGGTGGCTGAGTGTTCAAAGGATGCCTGTGTACCGGTAAATCCGTTGGCCAGATATGTTGAGTTGGTGTCTTTTGGGGAGTTGTACCCGGGATTGAACTTGTGACCCTGTGCTTGAACCATTGCACTCCATCTCTGGCTGCTATGGGTTTGTTTGCTGGCTTTTCCTAGAGCTGTCCCAGCCTAGCCACTGGGAATGTGTTTGAGAGGGTTTTAAGTAAATACCACTGGGATGCAAATGTGTCCGAACTGTCAATTTGTATTTATGACGTGTGCGTGCACTGCAGCAGGCGCCATGAATCACCAGAGGTGTTACTCCACGGAGTGCCTCTCTTCTGCCCCAAGGATTAGGGGAGCAGGGCTGAGACGCCATTCGTCAGCCCTGTCTCTCATACCATGCCTGACCTATAGCTGAAGAGCTCCATTTCCAAGTCTCAGAGAAAGGTCACGTAGAGGTAATGGGAGATTTTTGTCAAGGTAGCATATTCCTGGCCCCTGAACTGGCTTGGGAGAGTACTTGCTGGGACAGGAGGTGGAAGAGGAGGGGACACTGCTAGAGCAAAAAGGAAGGAGATGGCTCATTTCTGAAAAATGTTTTCATCTATGTAGATATTAAGGCTGCTTTAAAGAACAGGCCTTCCAAAATTCAGCATTAAGATCTTCCTACCGGAGAGTAGGTTCACCACCACAGAGATGCCAGAAAGATATGAACAAGGAAGACGTTTTCCCAACAAGCTGCTTGGAATTTTCTTCCTTTCTGTCTTTTCATTTCAGATCTTTTACTAATATCTGGTTTTTAGTGCTCAGTAACCTTATCTTATCTTTATCACTCCTTCTTAGTTACTCTGAGTATTTTGGTCAATATTGAACATGTTTACATCATAAGCCAAAGTTTGACAGAGTGGTCAGTGCTGACTCATCAAGAGTGAGAGGGAGAATAGTAAGGTTAAGGTAAAGAGCACAGGAGCCGGATTTAGGACTTTCTGTTTGCTGGTTCTCTCCAGTCGTTGGTCCCATTTTCCTGCAGGTCTTCACCTCTGTTGAGCCTTCAGTAGGATCTTACCTACGAGCTCATTCCCTGGTGTGTTTTTTTTCCCAGCCTCTCCATGGGCCTCTTCTTTGTCCCTACCATGGGCTGTGCATTTCCAGTAACTTGTTTCTGCTGGGGCGCCCGAGGGTTCAACCTTTCCTTTTTATCTGTCCCTGTGATGCCCACTAATCTTCTGGATTGATGCACCACCTCTCTACTGAGGACTCTCAAGTGTGTAACTCCCGATAATACTTCTGCTCTGATCTCCAAACTTACGTAGCTGCCTGCCTTAGCCTGGATTCCTCAAGTTTAACCTGACCCAAACTGTATCCCAGCTCCCTGGGTCAGTTCATGATGATGCTATCATTCCCATTTCTTGGCCTAAAATCACCTTCCCCAAATGCAGGTCTTTCTCATGCACTCCAGACTCAATTACTCAGTTACTGACGTGATATTTCTGCCTGGTTGTCTAATGGGCATCACAAAATCCAGCTGACTTCCCCAAATCTTCAGTCTACCTCATTTTGGTTGATACTAATTCTATCATTCTAATTGCTTAGGCCAAAAGTTATGGAGTTGCTATCTATGGTGGCAGGTACATGTAATCCCAGCATGTGGGAGGCTGAGGCAGGAGGATAGTGAGTTCAAGCCCAACCTGAATTACATAGTGAAAGCCTGTCTCAAAACAAAAGAAATCATGTGTGATCTCTCTTCTCATACTAACCTCCAGTCTGTCATCTGGTCCTGTTGACTTGACTTTCATGACACATGGACAATTGTTTCTCTCCTCACCCCTCTCCTCCTCCAGCCCACATCACTTCTCACTTAGGTGGTCCTCAGTGAGCTATGAACTGTTCCCTTGTGCTCTGCACTCTGTTCTCAAAGCAGCAGCAAAAATGATCCTTCAAAATCTAGATGATGGAGGGGCCGGGGATTTAGCTCAGTGGTTCTGGTGCCTGCCTTGCAAGCACAAGGGTCCGGGTTCGATTCCCTGGTAACCACCTACAATACTGGGCATGGAGTCTCACTCCTAGCAACAATCAGTACCACATGCAACCTACCATAGTGCCGGGGGTGGTGACTCAGGTCTGTAATCCCAGCACTCGGGAGACAGAGGCAGGAGGATTGCTGTGATGTGAGTTTGAGGCTGAGCTTAGGGCCAGCCTAAACTCCAAGGCAAGACCCTATCTAAAAAAAAAAAAAAATCTAGATGATGGAACTTCTAGTTTTAATTTTTTGAGGAATTTCTGTATGACTTAGCTATTCCCTTTCCAGTTGCCTTTCTGAAAGAGCTAAAGACCTCATATTGTAGTGATATATGCACACCTATGTTTATAACAGCATGAATAGATCTTGGAGGCAGCCAATATGTCCACCAGCAGATTCATGGATAAAGAAGATGTGGTATTTATACAGAGTGAAGTGTGACTCTGCCATAAAGATAAACTCGAGTTATTTGTAGGAAAATGGACACACCTCAAAATCATAATGGCAGTGAGATAAATTAGACATACAAGCTTATATAGTACATGATTTCTCTTATATGGTAACTCCAAAGTATAAATAAAAGAGAGCAAATAAAAGGTAGATAGCAGGAAGTAGGGAGATGGATCTTTCTTAAGTGGAAGGGGATCAAGAGGTAGAGAGAGGGAGAAGGGGCAGAGGGGAAAGGGTGAAAAGAGAATTAAGATGTGCTACATATATGTGTTAGCTCCACACACAGTATAAGTGCTATGTTCTGCAAACATGTGCTAATAAAAATGAAAGGCTAAACCAAGGTCTCAATCCTGTCTTTTCTCTACTCAGAGACTTCCAGTGCGTCCCGTTGGCACCTCCTGGTCCTCCCAGCATCTAGTCCCTTTGCTCTTGTGGCTTTTGGCTCATGCTGCTCTGACATGACCCTGACATGTCAGGGGCTGACCTGCTCTGTTCACATTTACTGGACACCCCTGTGGGTGGGATCCACTCGGAGGAAAACACTGCGTGGCTCTCACAACAACTGACTATGAAGAAGTAGCCTGTGCACACCTGTAATTCCAGAGCTCTGACAGGCTGAGGCAGGAGGTTTGTACCTGGGAGTCCAGCTTGTGCAACCTGATGATTTTCTAAGACCTTGCCTCCAAATGAAAGGTAAAAGAGGGCTGGGGATGTGGCTCAGTGCAAAGCACCTGAGTTCAGTTTCCTGTCCCCAAAAGAAAAATGCAAATTCCTACATGGCGGTGCCTGTGGGTGCTTGCATACCCTGGGCTATGTGTGTGGAAGCGTGGGAAGGGACCTGCATGATGGAGGTGATGTGCATGGGATGTAGTGGTAAAAAAGGCTGGAAGGGAGGGTATTAGTCTTAGTTTTCCAGAAAAATAGACACCAGAGGAGATTTATATTTATACATATTTATTTATTTTAAGGCACTGGCACAGGTAATTGCAGAGACCTGGTGGTTCAAGTCTGATGGAGGTAGACAGGAGGCCAGGGAAGGTCATCCACTGTAGTACAAGGGAGAAGCAACGCTGCAGATAACCTCCAAATGTTGCCTGTCTGGCCAGCTGTGGTGGTGTGGCATGCATTCTTGGTACTTAGAAGGCTGAGGCAGGAGCATCACTGCAAGTTCTAGGCCACTCTGAGCTGCATAGCAGACCCTGTCTTGAAATGAAACAAAACAAAACAAATAAACAAATGTTGCCTGTTGGACAGTTCCCTGTTGTTTGGAGAAAGTCAATAGCTTTCTTCTTGTGTCTTGGCCTTTAATTGCTTAAATGACATCTGCTTGCTGTGGGGGGGGGGGGCTGCTTTGTTCATGGATTTAAATGTGAGCCACCTCCAAAGACACCCTCTTGGAAACATCCAGAAAGATATTTGACCAAGTGCCTGGGTACCATGGCTGGCTGGACAGACACAGAATTAACTATCACAGGTCATTTGTAGCCAAACTATAGGGGAGTTTACACATCATTGTGAGGGAAGGACCCCTCTTTTGAGTTGGAAGATGAAAGCATTTGTAAAGAAGAAGTCTGGCCCATGCATGGGGTGCAGGGGTAGGAGAACTCTGACTCACTAGGCCAACTGTGCATGAGGGCAGCCTAAGATGGACTCTGTGTACCAGAAGCTTTTTGATGAGAAGAAAATTTCCTAAACAACGCTGAAGCTCACTTCTGTCAATTGCAAAATGATACCCGAACCAGGATGTGCTACAGCAGGCTATAGATATCTGTCTGCTGGAGCAATGTGTCCCTGACGAGAGAGAGGGCTGGGAACAGTAAATCCATCAGCAGCCCCAGCCTCCACGCAGCCTTCCTCGCCCAGTCTCCCGGCACTCACACCCTGGGAGAGTCCCTCCACATTCTCCCATCACAGCACAGGGAAGAAGTGACATGTGCCCACCGAGATGAGGCTGTACAAGGTGCCGGCTTCTGCATGCAGCACTGATGGGCTCATGAGCTTTCTCAGTCGCGTGCTTGGGGGAAGGCAGCTTCTACTCTGGAGCAGCCCCAGCGGAGACTTCAAGACAAGTACTGAGGCTTCAGACCTGACAGTGGGCTGCTGAGTTTGGTGATGTGCACATTCCTTGGACAACACTTATTAACTAATAAGACAATATGGTCGTCTAGCAAATGCCTGTTGTTACAGTCTCAATGAGTCTCTCAAATGGCACATGTGGAAGACCTGATTCCTAGGTCATGGGGTGGGGGTGTAAGGAGATGGTGTCTCTGGGAGCTGGGTAGGAGTAGGCGGGTCATGAACATGGGCACTCGATGGGATTGCCCCCACGTGATGGCCACTGTTATGTTATGAGGTGACAAGGAGGGTCCCAAGAGAGACTGGCTTTTGACCCTGGGCCTCCAGCCTCCAGAACCATAAGAAACACTTTTGTTTTCTCTATAAGTCATTTAGCCAGTAGCAGAGAGAGTAAATATAAGGAGAGAGCAGGATGTTAGCACTTTTTTATCCTCTAGGGAAGGTTGGTCCACTCCAGAGAAAGGGATGGGTCCTTCTTGTGGATGGGAGCTCAGCGACAAGGGATGGGAGGAGAGCGAAGGAAGGAGGGTGGACGAGCAGTGTTTTCTGATGACCCAGACAACATCTGTGTGAGCTGCCCCAGAGCAAGCTGGGAAGGTGGGCTGCTGCCTTCTCCTCATGGACAGTCTCTTCGGGCTTCCATGAGCCCACAGCTGAGCTCCCATGTGCCCTAGAGGAGGGCTCTCTCCAAGGAGGACTTAGCATACGGAGCCGCCTCTGGCATCCTCGAGTCTGTGGGTGCAGGGTTACGGTGTGGAGGAAAAGGAACCTCTTCTCTCATAAGGACCTGGGCCAAGGCCAGAGCTGGATGTCGGCCTACGCATGTCCCTGGCTCGGCCCCCTTGTGCAATGTGTGGACTGCACAACTATCCTGGCACTTGCCGCTCCCTGTAGAAGCTTCTAGACGTTCATGTGAATTTTGTTCAGGGAAGGTGACAAACCTGGGGGTGTGAAGGTTTGTGCACTTGTACTGCACGGAGCTGTGGCTGATTATGGACCTGGCAGTAGGACTATCCTCAGCCCAGGGCCACCATGTGAAGCAATGACTTTGCTTCTCTTGATTTTCTGACCCCAGAGCACAGGAAGACACACTGTAAGGCTGCAGAGAGATACGACACTGCAGGTGCTGGGACAGAGCAGCTACGTGTCACACCGGTGTGCTCTGTGCCTTGTAAAAATCTAAATTTCCTTCTGTTTTTTGAAATCAAAAGGTCAAGTTTCTGTTCTCCCCGCTCCTGCAAATTCTTGTTTTATATAATGCACAGGCAAGGGTGCTTTTAAGGCCTTTATAGTGTAAAACCCCTCCCATCTACCCATAAACATAAAGGCCAGAGGTCATTGTCAGATGACACTGAGTCGCTTGAAGGTCAAGTATCTGATTCATGGTCACATATCATTCAGTGGCAGGAGCATAAATGTAATCTGAGACGCCTGCCTCTGTTCACCCAAAGCAGACCAAACTCAACGTGTCTCGCCTAGTGGCCAAGATGAAGATATAAAATAGATATTTCTAATTGCATGAAGTCCTACTGTAGAGAAGTCTTCTAATATGTTTTACCCACTAGAAAAATATGGCAGGCCCAGAGGAAAGTAGAAGAAATATGTTTTGTCCTCCGAGGGTAATACATTAACTTGTTTTATATTTGTAATCACCTGGCAGTATCTAGATTGAGGCCAGTGGATTTATGTAAGCGGAGCACAAAGGAAATGTGTTAAAAGGAATTCATTTTCACGTTGTAGTGAGTGACAAAAAGAGAAAAAAGACCCCAAACTGTACATAGCAGAAAAAGAATTGGGACTCAAATCCTATTTTTAGACCCTTTTGAAGTACTCTATAGATAAATGATTTAAGCCAGACGTGATTGGAGAGCACAGGGTACAGACACTGGTACAGAAGACGGAGAAGACTCGGGGCTTACACAGATTGGGACACCACGGACTTGGAGAATGTTGCAAGGAAATGTAAAGTAGTGGCCCTCAGGATAGGATTAGATGTAATAATAATCATAGGGGATATGGAAGGATAAATAACAAAAACACAGCCCAGGCAAAAGAAGCTGATTTCATGTATTATGCACATCGGTAGAAGTAATATTTAGGGAAAATGGATGGACAAGTCTTGGGAGGGAAAATGTAACAAAACCCCGAATTGAGAGCCAATTATTTTGTCATATGGATTTGCTGCACCATGAAACGTGGGTGAGCAATGTTGTGATTGTGTAGAATATGTGGGCAGCTACAGAGCAGAACAGTACTCCGCGGGAATTAATGGTGTGAGGCCACAGTCAGGGCTGCACAATCCAGGCCCCACCTGCATCCTCAGGTGGGGGGAGTGCCCTGGATAGGGCCTGTGGCCTGCAGATCTTGGGGTCTCCTGGAGGAGAGGGGACACCTGGTTATACTGGGGACCTCTGTTTAGTGCTGGCTCTTTCTTTGCATTTGAAAATTTTATCATCACAAGGGCAACAACTGTGACATTTATCTTGGTTACTTTCATCTATTTAGGTAAATGCATTATTGGGGGTCTTTGTGAGTGCAAATTTAGGGAGTCAACTGGATTCAAAAGATGCAGGGTTCCTGCTTTCTGGAAATTCTGGTGGTTCTAGGTCTGGGATTTATGTTTGTTTAATGCTGCAATATTTTTTGTTTCTTCTTTACCACACCTACATATGCAACACACAGAATATAAAATAATTATGTAAATAAACTTAAAAGAAACAAAACTGTAATTTTCTCATGTACCATTAAGTGCTGTTAGTCCTGGTTTATTTTTATCTTAGCTTCAATCTCAACAAGAATAATTCTTTCTATCTCCACTCTGAATTCTTACTCCAGAAACAGTCTCTAGCTCTAAGATGATAGGCAGTCGGGTGCTCAGGACCCACCTTCTGCTTGTTGGTGACTCGTCTGCTCAGTCTCAGACAGACCCTTCCTCCCCATGGTTATGCTGCTGAGGTGGGGGCCAGACTTAGCCAGCTCTGCTCTGTGCCTGCTCAGCAGGGTGAAGTTCCCCCTGATCTGGTTCCCTGCTCTTTCTCTCATGATGAATCTGAAGAAGCAAAGCTGGGAGTGCTGCAGAAAGCATAGTTTTTAAAAAAATTCCTTCCTGTAATGTCTTCTAATAATTTTTTTTCTCAATTGGGAAATTTCTTGAACTAATTGAATCTGTAGCATTTTGGTTTGCCCTTCTGTGACACCCAGGGGATTAAGGAGAGAGCTGACATTGATTATACAAGTGTGGGGTCAAAGTATGACAATGATGATTGACATATAGGCCTATTCCCTGGCTTATCTTCCTGCAGTAGTGGAGATCAAACTCAGAAACTCTCTACCACTAAAATACCTTCCCAGACTTTTCTAATATTTATTTATTTACTTCTTTATCTGTCTATCGTTTTGAGACAAGATCTCATTACATAGTTCAGGTTGTGCTAGAACTCACTGTGTAGCCCAGGCCGACTTTGCATTCCTGGCCCTCCTCTTGCCTCAGCCTCCTGCGTGCTAACATTACAGGTGGTTTTTTTCTTTATTTTTAATTTTAAGTGTGGTTTGTGCTAAGTTGTGCTAAGTTGCCGAGACTGCCCTTGGACTTCTATCCTTCTGGCCTCAGTCTCCTGGGGAGCTGGAATTATGCCTCATTCTCTAACTTTTTTTAGGGTGCCTTTTGAAGAAAAAGGGGCTGAACTTCCTTTTTAAAATCCTCCCAACAAAAACAATTAACAAATGCCATAGTACTCTTTTAATATAGCGCAGTGTCAACTTTTTGTAACTGTAACAAGACATCTGAGATGATGAATTTGTAGAGCGAAAAGGTTTATTTCGGCACACCATTTCAGAAGTTCCAGTCCATGATCATTGGTTGTTGTTGATTTTAGGCCAGGAAGATGGCAGCACATCACAGAGAATGGAAAGAAAGAGAGAAAAAGGGAAGAAACGGGAGGAGCACCCACAATCCTCTTCACAGGGACATGCCCTCAGTGGCCTAAGGACCCAGTGCTGTTTCTGGGACCAAGACTTCATCATGTGGGCTGATGAGCGATATTAACCAAAACTACAACAAGCCTGTCCAGTCCAGTTCAATGTAGCAGAGACTAGAGCGTAGACTTTGACAAGAAAGCTTGAAAATATACTAGTCTTTCTCCAGAGCAATTAAATCAGATGTGACTTTATATTTATGCTACTTCAAATTCATTGAGTTGTTTAAGTCTATGGATTGACGTGTTCTATCAGTTTCAGAAAATTCTCAGCCGTGTTTCCCTGGAGTATTTCTTCTTCCTCATTTGTCCTTCTGGCACCGGAATTCTACATTTGTTAGACTACTTGATTATGACTCATGCATGTTTTATGTTCTGCTATTTTTTTTCCTTCCTCTGTAGTTTGCTTTGGATATTTCAAAGTTTGTTTTCAAGTCTGATTTTGAATTTGCTGGCCCTGACTTCTGACTTACAATCTAATGTGAAGCCTACCCAGTATATTATCTTTAGATTTTTATTTTAATTTTAGAACATCTTTTGATGCTTTTTCATAGATTTAATTCCTGTTGAAATGCTTCATGTTTTCATTGTCTGCCTTTCTTCTTTCTTTCTTTCTTTCTTTCTTTCCTTCTTTCTTTCTTTCTCTCTTTCTACCTCTTTCTTCTTTCTTTGTACTGGATTGAACCCAGGGCCCTTGCCTGAGCTATGTCTTCCATCTATTTTGAGACAAGGTCTTCCTAAATCATTACATTCTTTAGGGTGGGCTCAAACTTGATCCTCTTACCTCAGCCTCTAAAGCAGTGAGATTACGATGTGCCCAGATCCTTTAATTAAAAAAAAATACTAAAAAATAGCAGATTTTAAAGACCTTATTTTCTAAGCCTAGTACACAATTCATCTCTGTTTCATTCCTTCTTTATCTCTCTCCTCTGAGTATTGAGCATTTTTCCTTCTCATGTCTTATAATTTGTTTCATGTTGGGTACTGTATAT